>JAYRBT010000139.1:5914232-5929231 GCA_036023395.1 Myiotriccus ornatus
TATCAGCAACGTGGCCAAGCAGACTGCAGGACTGTTCAAGTGTCATGCTAATATTTTGGCATCTCCAATAAGCAGTGTCAAAGGGGAAGCCTTTTTCTGACACTCTCAAAAAGTGTTTTGGAAGTGTTTATCCATATAATTATGACTAGCTGTGTTAATTAATACCAAAGGACGTTTCTCATGTGAAGTTCCTAAAATACACTAATCTTGGTGTCTTGAAAATTTTCAGGACACATTCAAGATACTACATACATGAAACTTAAAACACATTTTCAGAGTTGCAATCCTGCAGTCTTGCTGTATTTTCTGCTTCCAAGTTTCACAGTGATTAAGTTTCAAAATCAGTTTTCTTAATGAGTCATAATATCTGAAAATGATTTTAGTATAATTCAAGTTGAATTATAGATTGGTTTGGGTTGGAAGGGACCTTTAAGATCATCCAGTTCCAGGCTCCCCGCCACAGGCAGGGATACCTTCCACTAGATCAGGTTTGCTCAAGTAGAATGTCCTTGACCATGGCAGAGACAAATTAAAGTTGAGTTAACCAAGTTAAACAAATTTAAAATATATCTTCAATCAAAAACATTTACAGACATTGTCTCAGGCTTGTTCCCAATGAGACTTCTTTGTAGAGAATACTGCAAACCATACCTAAATTACATGTATTTTTATGAGGATGTCTTTCAAATTATGTTCTCTATTGTGGAAACTTTCCCATACACAAAGAACTTCCATTATATTTTACTTTATCCTAATCCCAGTTATGCTTGTCAGGATTCATGAAAGCTCAGCTCTTTCATTCAAACTGTGAAGGAATAGACTTTAGAGGACTATGCCTTTTTGGACTGCACGTCTTTCAGGTTCATCTATGATGAAATAAATAGTCTAAGCCCACGTTATTTCTCAAGAAAGATTACAAAGAAATTGTCCATGTACAGGATCTCAGCCAGTGAAACAATTTCCCTTTCATATCCTTTCTGACCTGAATGCCAGTACAGAGAATTCATCATATTTGCTGAAGGTTTACAAGAAAGAAAACATTGTTTTCATATGAGCACGTTCCCCAATTAACCAGTTCCCATGTCTGTCATAGACAAACATAAATATATTACAGGTTTGAATCACTAGATATGTGTTATGACCTGTAAAATTACCACCATTTCAAAATGGGGATGTATCTGTGAAACTGCCTTTGAAGAGGTCTACCCATTGCTTCTGAAGGCACATCTCGTAGTGCTTTTCAGTGTGACCCATTATCATGTAGGATTTGAAAAAAATGCAGAATTAAAGGATTATTTGGACATTATATTCCCACTCCTGGCACTGCTTCTCTCTAAATTCACAGCTAACCTGCATACTCCAAAACAGGTTATAAAGTTGCATAGAGTTACTTCTGAGGACTAACATTGCCAAGCATTTATATTTCCTGTTATTTATTAATAAAAAGAGGAGTTTCACACAAAAAGAATGTTAGTACTCAGTACCTTCTTTCTACATAAAATGTTGGCTTTCTTAAAAAACAACAAACCCCATTAATATCCCAACATCATTTTCTTTCCAGAGAACCTCTCCTACTGTCCCATATAAACTGAGTTGGTTGATTTGTATTGCCAAGGACTGGGTTCTTACCTGGACTCCAAATACAAATTACCAGGAGCTTTCATGAAGGATCACCATTCTACTCTGAAGACCAAAAAATGGCAGCTTCAAATGGCAGCACACGAATCATGGACAATTCTCTTAAGAAATTCTCACATAAACTGTAGCCAAAGAAGAGATTTCAGCCAAAATTTTTCAGTATTTGGATTGCCTCTAAAGCAACGGACAATATAGAGGAAACATTTATTACTCTGGAAAAAAATACCTATTTTAAATAGCTTCCATTTTCCTGTGAAACAGAATAGCACTGCCACAAAATAAAATACTCACATTAAGCCTTCTGTACTGACCAGCAGAGCAATCAAATATGAGATTACTCTTATTGATTTTTATGTCATTACACCTGAGGAATATTCTGCAAATATCATTTACAGGTAAATTTTGCAATTAAATCGACACAAACTGCAGCCCAAGACCACCTCTGAGTTTAAAATTTAATACTATCCATTACAATTTGCCCAAGACATTTTCAAATTCATAAGAAGAAATTTTAAAACTCTCAAAAAAAAAATTACAGTATTATGATGGTGAACAACAAATAACTATTTACTAGTGCTACACCTCATTTCAAATGCCAGCATTCTGAAAAAAAGCTGACTTGCATTAAAAAAAAAACCAACCAAACAAACAAACAGGAGCCTTTACAAAAAATAAAAGTTATAATTGGGCATCACAAATAGTATATAGAAACTTCCACAAGTCTTTGGAAATTTTAAAGAAAAATAGAAGATTTTTGTCTCTGTAGCACAAAAACACACTGTCTTTTCCCGTCCCCCTAATAAGGAAAGGTTGAACTATGCTCTGATCTACTTATTTTTGGGTCAGCAAAGTAAAAGCACTGCTAAAATGTAAGGTTTCATCTTGCAACAGGAAATGTCTGCCTGGAGTAAGATTTACATTCACAGTAACTCCGAATTTATGGTAGCAATCCCTTACACTACAGGGAAAGCGAGGTAGAGCAAAAGTACCAAGTTTTGTATGCAAAACTGTCAGAAAAGTTGAATAACTTTTTGAAACAGGCTGTTTCCATTCTAAAGGGAAAGTGCTAGGTGCTTGATTTATTTACAGAGATGTATAAGTTGCTCTCTTCTTGAGTACAAGTAATATCAAGTAGCAGGAGACAGTTTTGTGCTCACTTTTCCAAACCTCTGTCATCCAAAATGCTCTCCCACCAGCTGTTTCCTCAGGGACACATTCTACACATCAAACTAAGCTGTGTCTCCCATCCCTTTACCAGCTCCTACATCAGATTCTTTCATCTTTTCATCATCTCTCCTACAGGTATGCAAACAATTAAAAAACAGCAGCTGGGAGAACTGTTCTTGCTTCCAGTTGCCTTCAGTGAGCCTTTTCTGTGTCTTGAGAGGAGTCTCTTCATGTCACCCTTTTGGGTGGCAGCAACAGTTTTACAACTGTTTCATGTCCCTTACAGACCTAAAATTACATTGGTCCATTAAGTCCCTCAGGTTTTAGGAAACTTAGTTTCAGCTATAGACTTTGCCTTTTCTAAATTTTCTATTCTGCATTCAAATAATCTCTATTATATTTATTTTATAATGCATTTTAAAGCACTGATGATCGATAAGAAGAGGGTATTCCACAGAAAACATGACTATATGAAGTAAGCATAATACCTAGAAAGCAACATTAGATTAATATGTATAACTTGTTAGCAGGAAAAAGAACCAATTAACTAGAAAGAAATGCTATCGTCTGAAAAATTCAGATTATTAGCAAGCACACGCCAAGAATCTTTTCTAAGTAACTAAGATGAATTGCAAATTTCTGAGGATCTGCCACTTTATTCATAGATTTAGTGGTTTTTCATGCCAACAAACCTCAGAGCATGAAGGATAGGGCTCTCATTTCATCATTCACCTCCACGGCACAGGTACAACTGGCGTCTGTATGGGCATATAAGAAAGTAAAACTACACTATGGGTGACTTTCACAAGGCAATGGTGCTTTTTTTTTTTTTTTTTTTTTTTTTGAGCTCTGAAAGCAACCAATAATCTCAACTTTATACGTATATCTCTGTGTTACAGCAGCAACAATATCATTAGGTAATTCTGACACAAAAAGCTGAGGTGGAGTTACCTCTGCTTTCAGGATGGAGGTCCTGTATAAGCCCAGTTGGACTAGCAGCTCATTTCAAGCTTGCTGCTGAATTTATATGGAGTGTTAATGATCTCCAGCTAATTCTAGATTGGAGTTAAGAGCTTACCACGGAAACTGACCTTTGCTGTCCCAGAGGAAAAGTGGGAGTGAAATGATTATCTGAGGCTATTTGCTAGGTCTGAAAACCCACTTAATGGATCAATAAATCAAACAGTGAATGAAGCTGGTTTAGAAACCAGGTGTGTGGATTCTAGTACTAAATAGGTGTTTCATGTGAGAGAATAGTGTGGGTTATGTTAGACTGGATGAAATCACCTGATCTGTATCCTCTAAATCCTTAAATCAGGGTGACATTTGTTCTAATTTTACTATCACTATCCCTTCTTATAAGAACTCAGTAAAACACCATTGGATGTGTAGCTTGTGCAAAGTGTGTCAACATAAAATGGAAGTAATATTTGATTAGTTTTAATGCAGTACACTAGTAATAGATAAATATCTGAGTGTTGATGCAGGTAGAATAGTCAAGGGCTGTCAGGAAAAATCAGAGACTGCTTAGTACTCACATGTAGGATATTTTCTCATTTAAGATCAAAAAATATATCACTAAACTGCCATAGAAGAAAAAATGATGGACAGGACAAAAGGAAGACAAGCTTGCTTGGAAAAATAAAGAGAAAGAGAAGGCCTAAACTCACTCAGTAATATCACACTTTTTCAAACTCTCACCTCATTACCTGCTCATGTATCACAGTGGAATAAGACCAAAGCCTTATTCTATCCCATGTGAAATAAATAAACACAGAAGTAGGTTGCATACAAACTTAGTTTTCACATCACAGACCTCTTCAGACACAGTACATATGTACATCCCATTGCCCCAAGAAAACTTTGTAACAGAAGACTGGAATATGATTCTTGAGGTAGAGTCAATTCCTACACCTTAGCCACCCATATAATCAGAACCTTTCTCCATACAAATTTTTCCCAGACAGTACACTTTTGAGCTAAATCCCAACAATCATCCTGAAATAGCATTTTCCAAATATTTTCCAGTCCAGTTTCTAGTAATGCATTTAGTATAACCTCAGTGGAAGGAAACTTGTACTTCCAGTAAATCTCTCTAAGCATTCAGAAAATATTAAATTGGGAGGAACTGTTAGTCTGTTAGGACATGGTATAAATTCAGTATGAACCTGGATAATTACAGAAGTTGCTTAGGATCAAATAGAGTCAGGTCCAAAATTCTTAGCTTAGATCAGATGAGGAAAATTGTACACACAAAGCCAGAATGAAGAATGATTAAGCAGCAGCTGTTAAGGAGAGGTTTTAAGGAGTACCATGGATCACAAGCTGAACACAAATCAAAGTTGTGTTCTGGGGAAAGAGGCAGGCATCACATCAGGATGTATTTTACAATATTGCCTGTGAAAGACTGGAGATGGAGCCCTTCCTGTGACTGTGCCAGGAGGCTTCTGGATGCTTGCCCTGGAAACACCAAACTGGGAAAGAAGTCTAAAAAGGGGTGATGAGAATAAGAACAAGTGATAAAACAAGGGGAAGGGGATAAGGAGACAGAAAAGGATTAAAAAAAGAGAAAGGAAAGGCTGAAACTGAAGCTTCTTAATTAAGAGAAAACAGGACGAATGTGACAGTGGTGTTCAAATCAACAAAACAAACCAAAAAGAGAACAGCTACTAAACTATTTAGAGTTCCAGCAGTAAACAGACATAAAGTTATGGGTTTAAACTTCAACAGCAAAGATAAGTTATGCACTGGGGGAAAGCTAATAAAGTTATCTGGCGGGCCCAAGGAAAGTGTGGGCCCTCCAGCACTGGAAGCCCTTAAGACAAATGTGTTAAGAGACACAGGTGTGCTTGAAAGTCCCGCTGGGGCAGGAGAGACCTCAGAAGGCACTTTCCAGCCTTAAATTCAATTATCCTCTGATTCTACAAAAGTATGTTCATCATATTATTCATCTCTTTAGAAACTATACAGCCTCTACAGAAATAAAATAGAGGGAGAAGAGGGGTGATGAGTTTCTTTAATAAGTTTCTTGTGACTGATGTGAAAGAAAGTCCCTGCTAGGCTCCTGGGTGCCTATTAAAGAAAGCTCCAGAGGGATACAAGTCTAATATTTCCCATTTTGTCTTCTTTTTCACCCTCACTACAATTCTTTAGATTCCATTTTGTTTATACTAATCTTAGTGCATCACATCCTCCACAGCAATTTTCAAATACATCCCCTCAGAATAGTCCAAGAGATCCCCTGCGTGATAAAGAAGCGCCAGGAATAGTTTTCTTCTTCTTCTTCTTCTTTTTTTTTATTTTTAATGAACATGTTTTTGAGTTAATAATATGCTGAGGGAGCAGCTGCACTCAGCAAAACTCCAGCTATAAAACCCTGAAAAGCCTGTGTTTCTTTCACATCGTACTGCAGCCAAGCCAGCTGAGCCTACATCTGCCTCAAATCACTGGCAGGTAAAGTTTGTGTCTCACTACAGGGATGTAGTCCCACTGGGTTATTTTATTTATTTGAAGCAGAGCAAACTGAAACATTTGGTTTAGCTTGAATCCGTGTTTCTCCCCCAAAGTTCACATGAATTTCAACAGGGCCTTTTTTTGCACTGTTTTGTTCCAATGTATCTGTTTATGCTGTATCTGTTGCAGACACAAACAAAAGCCATAAAACTTACAGAGGATTGTGATGGCCATTTGTGCTGCCTGTGCTTCAACGACCATGCCAAAGGAACCCATAGCATTTGTATTTGTAAAGTCTATACAGAAACTCAAGATGGGCAGCACCAGGGCAAACAAACTATAAAACTGGTGGGATATATATGCATATAGCAGCAATCTAAGTATCTTAGCTTTTCTCTTTATCTAGCCCTCAACCCTGTTAGTTTCTATTAATTGTGACCTTCCTGTTGCTATTTGTGTCCACACTCCCTTAAATCATCTCTGTTTCCATAAATCCCTTCTGCATTGACTGGACTGCACTGAGTTTGTCTTTACAGATTGCCTTTCAAAACATATGCTGCGAAAAACTGTTTTCCAATCTCTTAAGTTACACATGCACATATCAGCCAGCCGATCTGGGCAGTACTGCGTGACCAAATCATAATATTCGAGGCTAATAATGCCAGTTAAAGAAAACACTGCCCATATCTTATAAGATCTGTATTTCCCCTACAATCCTCCCTGTTCATCCTTGCCGACCTTCCTGCTCCCACCTCTCCCATTCACCTGCTCCTCCTCAAGACTCAGGATCTTCAGTCACATGACTTAAGTTTTTTCCAGTGAGCCCTTCAGCACCTCTGCCTCCTACTATGCCTACTCTGGCATCAATGATTCTTTCTCCTACCTCAAGAGACCACAGATAAAACTGTTTACAGATTATTTTGGTCTTCTTATTTACAGTGTTGAAATTATACCTTGTGCTTACCTTTGTACATGACAGTTCTATATTCTGAAGTCATTGAGTCAATGTATGTAGCCAGAATAAATCACATAACATAGGAACTTCTACAATTATGCTAGAGGAAATAAACATCGATGTGTTTAAAGAGATCAATTAAAAAAAAAAAAAAAACACCAGAAGACACTGAGGGCAAATATTTGGTTGCTTCTTAACTGTTCTGAGAGAACAAAGAGGGAATTATTTGGAAAGAAGTATGAAATTAAGGAATTGATTTTACTCTATGAACGCAACCAATACAGTAGGGCCCAAGCCCAGTGGAAAGGCACAAATAAAACATTTGCACATGGAAAGAGAATCCATTTTGCTTGCATTTCTAAATAAGGCATGTAAACAGTTAATTTTGGACTTTGAACCTCAGTGAAAATGTGAATCAGAAAGTGTGAAATAACGTCACCAGATGTAGCCACTGACCCACTTAAATTAAAAAGGCAACTTGACACACTATCAAGAAAAACAGACTACAAATGAAAGCAACAGAGAGTGAATTTTCTACTCATTTTAAAGTGTTCCTATGATCTCAGTTTTCAAAGCAGACCTCCTGCAGCTTTTATTTGACTCCCATGATACAATAATTTATGACACAGGGATGAACTACAGTGGTTACCTACAGGCCAAGGTACCTGTGACCACGCAGTCAAAATGTCATAGAGACCACAGCTCAATCTGAATTTGCTGTAGATGTCAGTAGGAAAAATAAACAACACAGGCACAACACGGACTGAGTGTATAATTTGGCAAACATAAGCATAAAATTGCCAGATGATCTTTCACTGTCATGGACTCATACAGTCCTTTCCTTAGGAAATAACATGAAGTGTATCTTGCTCATCTTTCACACAACTGATCCTTTGAAAAGTCTCCAGTGGGTAAAATCCTATAGTCCCTTGTTATTGCTTGCTCAAAAGCTTAATTATATGCAGAGTTGTCCACAGAAATCCAGGTGGGAGATACATTGCATCATATTATTGACATCTACAGCATGTGGAAACCCTTCTATTCCCAAGGGTTCCAGAAGGTAACCACTAATAACCTAGAGAGCACTGTAAACATTCATGGGTGATTTTGAATTTTCTCAAGAAGTGCACCTGAATTACTTTTTTTCCAACCTGACGTTTTGGCTCTTCCCCTCCTGCTCCTCATTAATATTACTCTATTAACCATAGGGACACATTAAACTTTGTTGATAAAGTCAGGGGAAAATCTTATCATCTACTCTGTATCCTTTTTAATCTTCTTCAGTAAGTACCTGCAAGAAATATGAGACCTCATGCTTTTTCTTTTTCTTGCTTCAACTACCTTCTTATATATCTATAGAACCATTACTTCGTGGCTATTATGTATGTTTACCTGATTAATTGACTTCTTCTGTTAGGGCATCTAATTTTATTCTTATAAGCTTGTGCTTATACTTTTTCATGACTCATTTTGGATTATCAGGACCATAATTTATTAGTCACTTGCTCTTCTTGTCATTTTTGTGATTTAGGTTTGCCTGCCAGAGTGTTTGCATTTCTCCTGATTCTCTTTTTTCCTTATTTTCCTTTCATAGACCTGGACCTAGAAACTCTGATTTTGCTGAATTAGACTTCCTTGAATCTCTGAACGGTCTGGTTCTGATGATTTACACTTTTTAAGATGGGGATAAATACTTATTAGGGATGAGGTTGGGTATTCATTTTACAAATCAAACAATTCAAATATGACATCCCTGTCCTCTTTAGTGCAAACTGGTGACATGTATCTCACTGCCTGGTCCCTTGAGTTTGTAAAACTTCCTTTTTTCATGTTGTAACTCACATGTGCTGACATTTAAGATTCCAAATGTAAACCAAACAAGCAAAGGCTGAGGATGTGTAAGAAGCAATTCTTAGAGATATAAAAGGAGAAAGGGCAAGGTAAATATTGCCTGACAAATCCTTCCCCAACTACCACCACTGGACTCACAGTGTGAATTATAGAGCACTTGCTGTAGTTTGCTTCTTAACCCTCAAGAAAGCTTCTTTTGAGACCTTCAAATTGACAGTACAATAGGTTCACGGTATTTATTTTCCTTCATACACTGAAAACATACAACAATAGCACAGATGGGCAGTTTCACGTGTTTTTCATTAACATTTTTTTCCCTTTCAAACACACCTTCTTTGCTCAAGCTAGTTTCTCCTGGTTTTGTTTTACGACACGATGGTTTATAAAATTTCTGTCAAACTGTGTTACTGTTTGATCATTATAAGAACAATCAGGGTGAGTATTGCCAGTTACAGTCTTTCATCCCAGCCAAGTCACAGTGTACATATGGTACAAGATATAAAGAAACACAAAGACTGATTAGCGTGCAAAGTGCAGCACAGCGGTCTTTACTATTCATCATTAATGTCACAGTGGATTTTAAGAAGCAAGAGACTTTTCCCATAGCCATAGCAGTCTTGCACATAACCACAGGAAAGAAAAGTCAACCCAAAATTATGTAACATGTGTGAGCATAGTCTTCGGCCATAAGGTCCTTTTCAGAAAGAGGAAGATTGTTCCTATCACATTTTCCTGCCACTCCTCCTAAAGGTTCAGGAAACATATGTCAGAAGAGCTTTCCATAAGACATAGCAGTGAACTTTTTACATGCATTTTCTGAAAATGTTGCAGCATCTGCCCCAGAACACCTGAAGCCCTATCCGAAGTTTGTCACAAAAAGACGAAGAAGATCATGTCATCTTTGGACTTTATTCTATACATGGATGTGGATTTTAGAGAAAAATAAGGATCACAAGAAAACAAGGTTAGCAACCCAATCTCCTGAAAACCCTAGAGATGTCCCACTTCTCTTTTGTCTTCTGTGTTTTATAACCAAATTTCCAGCGATTCTTTCTGATTATATTTTGTCTTCTTCCTTTTATTTTTTTTTAAAGTGGGAAAAATCTAAATTAACATTGATCTCTATGTATTAAAGACTAATCTCATTTGACACCCACCTAGGAAATTCTTTGTGTACTTTACCTATTCTGCATGTGCAGACATTAATGGAGCACACATGCTCCATGGCCTAAAAGGCATGTCTTCAGTAGGAACTTTCAGAAGGAGAATCCTCACAAAATTGCTCATAGAATGATGATTTTTAGATACTTTTCTTGCTAGGAAAAGGTCTCATTTCCAGCAGCCAATACATTTGTATGATTGACAAGAATGAGCAACAATTTACAGCATGTTGTCTGCTTCATTGGTTAATATAAAAACCTGACATTTATAGGTGTCAGAACTCATACAGAACCATGTCACCAGAGGAATTGTTTCTGGAGCACTGCAGTAGACACAACTCCATCACAATCTTCAAAAAGTGTGTATATATGCCCTTTCTGTATGCAGTCTTGCACACAGAAAGTATGCAAGTACTCTGAAGTAATTTAGGATGTTCTCAAGAACACTCCGGACTTTTGGGAGGAAGTGGAAGACAGAAAGTTCATAGGCAAAAAATCAATAAAGAAAGGTGTCCCATAACTTCTCTGTCAGATGATGTTCTGGAAGTGCCTGAGGAATCATAATCAAATATATGTGATTAACAGACAGTGACTTCAAATATATGGAGACCAAATGAACACAGTGGCTTGTAGCCACATCATTTTGTGTTATGATCCAGTCAGACCTCCCAAGATAAGCAGTGCCGAGCCAAGTCTGAATTTAAATAGGAGATCCTCCAAGGAAAACTAAGTGCATGTGCTGAAGGAAATAGTACTGGTAGCCCTTGTCTGTCTGAGTTACTACCTAACTAAGGCTCTTGCATGATGCCAACAACGCAGGACTGAGACTGTAGAAGAAATTCAAGTCTTTGAATCCTAGCTCCTAGAGATCATTAAAACTGTTACCAGTTTTTGGAAAATTAATGATGTCCATGTAGCCAAATTTCATACTAAAGATCATTATAATGCAACAAATATCCTGGCAATTTGAAGCAGATACAATGTGGTTTTTTCACTTCTTCCCCATTAACTTTCACGAAGTGTTACTGTAAAGAGTTGCAAATTTTTACTCAAGAGGTGATTTCTCTTCAGGTTCTAGTGTTAAATAAAAAGATTATGGCATATTGTGCTGGAATCACATTAATTATTGTTTTAAGCCCCATGTTAACTTCTTTTCTTTGACTTGTTTCTTACTTACAAAGAGCGTACTGAGCTGATCTGTTTGGAGATCTTTGTCTTTGCAGTGCATGAAGCTGAGTAACTCGTGATTCTTAGATTCAGAGTAATTTAGTCTGAAAGGGTCATCAGGAATTCATGTAGCCTAATCATCTGTTAAAACTAGAGACAATACCAAAGTTAGATTTGGGTGCCCAGGGCCTCGTTGCAATTTACAGGCACAAATCATACTCTCAGAAATTGGTATGTCATATGAAAAAAAACCCTCAATAGCTAGGGAGAAATTTTTGGCCTTTACTTGTTTTGGAAAAATCCTGTGCTATAGCATTCCACAAATCCCTATTTAAACCTTGCCCCATTTTGTTCCCACTTTAAAGTTTTTATGCATTCACAGCCTAATTCAGTGTGATAATAGTTATTATTAACACCAGTAGCTCAGAATGTTCACTGGCATGACTATGTGAAATATATAGATAAATTAAAGAGAGAGAGAGCGAAAGAGAGAGATGAAGAAAATGTAGAAAACATCAAAAACTTCGAGGCCTGGTCATAATGTCAAGAATAGCAAATGAAGTTTTTGACACTCTTCTGAAAACTACGAGTAACTAACTCCCATGACATGGGTGTTAGGTAAATACATTCATGTTTCTGGTGTCAAGTGTAAAGCCAATTACTAGTAGATTTTATTAGATTAGGAGATGTTCCTACCTAAAAGATGCAATTAGCAGTACCTCAGAAAAAAAAAAAAAGAGATACATGAAGAGAAAAAGGTGGGAGTGAATTTGAACTTGTATACCAACTACTATTCGGTATATTTGTCTTTTACATAATACATGGATTATTCATTTGCTCATCCTTTATTAGTCCTAAAAGTGTGCTCCTCACTGCAAAAGCAGAGACATGTGTGGGCTGTAAGCTCTATCAGCCAGACTCAGAGGAGCCAGAACGCACCAGGAATCTCTGAGATGGGATCACTCAGACTGGTTTTGTGCACGGTTCCATGCATTTGCTGTTTAATAGCAATTCAGATTGCTGTTGCCGTGGGACAAAAGGAACTTCTTAGGAGCACTCTGAGTGAGAAAAGGCTATGACTAATGTATGGTGATTAATATCTAGCCAGAACCATTTCCTGACTTCACACTAGGGGAAAACGTAGGTTCCATCACCTCCCTGACTTTCCTGTCCTAGCTGCCATGGAAAGGAAAGGCAGAAATGAAGGCCAGAAGGACTGTGGATGATGGAGACAAGCACAGCATGGCATGCTACAAACAGCACTAGCCCATACAGAGTTTGTGAGGACGGGGATACTGTTTGCCTTTCTGCCCAAGTGGCCTAACAAGGAAAATTATTAGAAATGAATAGAAGTACATCACAACCAGCCTGTGGCAGAGACCAGCACAGACACACAAGTAGTCAGGCTCTTCCCACTAACACAGAATATGCAGCAGTGACAGAAATGTGCTTTCATCCAAATTTACTAAAGTAAAAATATCTGATTCTATCTCCACTTGCTCAAATCTACGCAATTAGACCTCTACTTCAACTCACCAAGTCCTTGGTGTTATTTGAATGAGCTCAGCAAATCTTTGAGGCACACCTTCCTGACAGCAGCTGACCATCATGCCTGCCAAGTGATGACTGCCAATGCTTACTACTTCTTACCTTTTGTGCCATTTGGATCTGGTTCTGTTCTTCACTTCTGATCTTCAAATCAAAGAGGTAACTTGTAATTCATCAGCTTTGGGAAAAATATGTGTGATCTCATGAATCCTGGATGTTGTAAAATATTGTTTTGTTGGTGAGGAGACAAAGGTCTGTACACCATTAAACTAGTAAAACTTGCAATTTTCCAAGGGTTTGCCAAGCAAGTCTTGAATGCCTCAAATCTTCCACAATCTGTTTGATATATCAGGAGGGAGATGCAGTAAACTATCCATGAGGGCAGCTAGCACAGATCATAGCATCAAATACACGACATTTATACACTATAAACTTACTTTAAATACCCTGCTACAACAAGTAGTGTAACATTAGAGAGGGCCAAGTTGGAGAATACTGATTGTGACCATGTGTAGAACAAGGATAATTTCCTTTCAGATTGTATTTCTGTTCTAATGCAATTCTACCACCCAACACATATACATATGGATTTCCAAAACATTGTCTAATATTTTTAAAAGCTGCCATAAGCAAGAGCCAGAAAATGAATAGGTGTATGTTTGTTTTACATCATGTTAGCAGTATAAAAAAGTACTGGGGGTGGGGAAAACTTATATTCCTTCAGGGATTCACTGAATCACATTTTCATCTCCACCCTAATGTGCAATTCCAAAATTTAGTCCAGAATAATGGGCCATCAATACCTCTGCTTCAATATTCCAGAAACTGGCAGTCTTCAGAGAGAAACAATGAAGTCACTGGCAGTACCAGTAGAGAGAGGATTCTACCCTTCCATGCTGCTATGGCACTGAATATATTGTAGAAAATAAAGTTACAACAGGAAGGCAATGGGAAGGGAAAAAGACATGTATTAGTTTATAGCTCTTCACTGATACAAAGGCTTTATGCAAGTGTTGCGTACTCTACGTGCAAAATATTTGAAAAACAAAAGTGTGACGTTTACCTTTACATTCCTGCATTTGGTATTTGCTTGCATCTTTGCAAATTCCACTAAGGAGAGGGACCTTCTGGGAAAGGAAAACCCACAGTGATCTTCTGCTCAAAACTTTATGACAGAGACTTGTAGTCCTTCTCATCCATCATCTACAGCTCCAAATAAAATCCCTGTCAAGACAACTGTAGCACACTTTAATCCAAACTGACTGTGTCATGCTCTGCTTCTGAAATCTATATGCAATTAGATTTTCTTTTCAACTTACTGAGACCTAGGAGACCTTGTTATTTGGAGAAGTTCAGCAAATCTTTGAGGCACACATTCTTGACAGCAGCCACGGCTGAATCTTTCACCTATGAGAAAATGATGATTGACAACCTATATAACGTCTGAAACGTAACTCTACTGGTTGCACTTTCTCTGTCTAATCCCCCAGATGGTTATTCAAATAAAAAAAGAGTCTGAAGAGAAAAGCTGAGCAAAACTCATATTGCATACTACAAAGCTACCCACCTTGTGAAATCCCAGCTCCAAATGTGCCATTATACTCATTATTTGGGTTACTGATTTTCCTAAAACCGTTACTTTTGCACTTCCTGTGAAAAACTTAAAAGGTCTCCATGATATTCACAGGAGCTAAAAAAAAAAAATCTTCTGCATGAGTTCCATCTTTTTTCTTCATTTGTTTTTATTGCTGTAGTGGTTTAACCCCAGCAAGCAACTAGATACCATGCTTTCCTTGCTCACTCCCACCCCTCCCCTGGTGGGGTGTTGAGGAGTATCAGAAAAAAAGTAAAACCTGTAGATTCAGAAAAGAGAAGTTTAATAATTGTAAAAAAGTTAATAATAATCATAATCATCATAATAATAATGAAAAGGGAGAGAACAAAAAGAGAAGAATAAAATCCAAGCCATACAAGCAATGCACAATTGGTCTCTTCTCCCAGGCAACCAACAATAGGACAAGGGGACATGGGCTCAAGCTCTGCCAGGGGAGGTTTAGGTT
>JAYRBT010000139.1:5943116-5984451 GCA_036023395.1 Myiotriccus ornatus
TAGATTATACTGGGCTTGCAAGATCATGCATGGCTTTAGAAATGTTTCAAAATACTGCCACTCCTACAGACAGGAAGAGATTATCTGCTTTATTTTTTTTTTTTTAGTAATAACCTATTTATCCAGGATTGTATCAGACTGTTGCTGTAATGTCTAGTCATTTTCCAGGGACATTACATGTGAGCTTGCCATTTTTTTCAACTTCTTAATGTTTTTGAGTTTTTCATAGTCTTATAACCAAAAGAGCATTTAGTCTAAGGATGCTTGAAAGGACTATCAAGGGAAAGCTAAGTTGAATAATTGGGTTCTTGCACTGAGTGTTTAGTGTGGCACATGTGTTGGTCATTCTTATTTTGTCTGGCAACAAGTTCCATAGTCTTAGTCCAGCTTCTGTGAACATTTTGTTTCCTGTGGTTACGAGTCTTTTTCTACGTTGTTGACAGCTTCATTTTTCCAGAGGAGCAAAGCTGTAGCATGAGGTCATCTTGGTTCATCTGCTATCCCACAAAAAAGAAGGCATAGGAAGAGGCAGTGTATTACAGAAAGTACTGGTGTAGGTTAGAGCATACTTAGACACGTAATGTATACATTAGAATATATAAAAAAACATATTTACTCATTTCCCAGAAGAAAAATTATAATGCACTGACTTATAACTACAAAATGAATACTCACCAAATTATGTGATTATTCTTTCCAGTTTTATACAGCATAACAGGCAGAAAAATCAATCAATAGAATGTATGTACTAAAACGCATTTTTCATCTTTATTCTAAGGCACTGTGTCACTTATCTCAAATCAGCATTCCAGGAAAATTATTTATCTTCATTTAAGATTCTTTATTTTTTAATTTTGTTTGTACAAGACCAGTCTTGTACAGACACAGTATCATCCATGTTTCCAACTTAAGCTCTTGGTCACCACTGTGATTGGAGAAATTATCATTACCTCTGCCACCGTTATTATCATTGTCATTGGCAATGTAGGAGAGTGTCCCACAAGCAGATGCTCCTTCCTTTCATCCCTGTGCTCATGAGCCTTTCTACCTTGACTGAAAAACAAATATAGAGCAAGACAAAAGTGCAAGGCACAGGAAAGTATTCAGAAATGGTTAGACTGACACACATTCGTAAACTCATGGAATCAATGAGAATTTTCTCTGCAGTGGGTCAGAATTCCACCCTGTCACTTTCCACACCATCTACAAGGCCTGTCAGAACACAGCTCATGCCAGCTTTCAAGTCAACATCTCCAGTTTAACAGAGCATTTCAAAGCACCACCGTCTGTGCAGCCATGTGTTAGGAGTTAAGGAAAGGGCTGAGCCCATTCCCACGAATAGATTCACTGAACTCTCTTTCCCATTATCAGAGCATTGTTGAATACTCCGAACTGGAATGGACCCATAAGGATCATCGAGTCCAACTCCAGGCTCTGCAAAGGCTGGATGTTGTATAGGGATAGGGTCGTACGTGTTCCATGGCACTGAGTTGCTTCTGGAGGCCCAGCTGAGCTTTCCGAGTTCAAGCTGAGCAGCCAAAATGACTGTGAGTGAGATGAAGCTGCACTATTCATAGTGAACAACTGGGCTGCATTGTGCCCTCTCAGCTATCATTTCAATCAAAACAAACACTTACAAAATGAATAACTGCCTTGACTATTTAAACTGTTAAGCTTTTTCTAACATTGCTGTTTATAATTAGATTTCACAGAAAGCCAGACTGGTGGGTTTCTCTGAGCCTGACATTTTTATCATGTGAAATATGTTGGATCAGGTAATCAAAAGGCCTTAAGGTCAGGTAACATGGCTGAATTGCTGTTAGTAATTAAATGTGTGATAAATAACAGTATCTGCTGTAGCTAGAAAAGACCATGTAGGTAGCTTCATGTTCTGTTTTATAAATCATATTAAAAAAAAAAGTGTATGGGTTGTTTTATATTAAACATGGAGGTTATATGTGCCAAAGATTTATTAGTCCAGTCTGTCTTATGGTGAGTGGCTGCAATCCAGATTCATGTGGTAGAATAATAAAAATTTTTAAATGGCTGTAGAAGTTGATGGACCAAAATGGAGTTAGTTACCACATTGGCTGCCCATGATGTCATAGCCATGGCTGCAGCCCCATATATGTTTATGAGAGGTTTATTCCCCTTAATTTCTACCTATATCATAATAACAATCAGACATTCAAAAGCAGACTGTTCCTAAGAAATCACTGAACTTCCCCAGTGACTGGAGTCTCTCAGCCCTATCTACTTCATCCTGAACCCAGTCTCTGCAACTGCACCCCTGAATTTTTCCATCCCTCAAGGCTGATCAGCTCTTGCCTACACACTTTGCTGGAAAGCAATGGCTCTATTTAGGGTTAAGGTTTGGGCAGGCTGTGGAAGAACTTTTTGTTCCAAGCACTTAGAATGAGATCCTGCAAACACTTAAACACATATATAATTTCCCTTTTGCAAGTAGTCTCACTCATTTCAATGTCACCATTATGTGAACAAAGTTATAACTCTGCTTAAAAGTTTTCAGGAGACTTACTACATATATTTTCTGAGGCCAAGAATGCTGACGGTTCTTAAAGAAAATAAAATGAAATGGAGACACGCGTGATTTGGACTATATTCAGAATTTTCTCTAATTGCTTTAATCAAATTCCCACTAGGCATTAAAATTAAATTGACTACATAGCTGAATTCCACTGGTCATTACTGGCTGGCAGTGGTTGATGTATCAGACTTACAATTCCTTGCTTTTCTTATGCTTGGGTGTATTACACGTAGGCGTTACTGGTGTGTCTGGCAGTCTCCCAGAGAAGCTGCCTTAACTTAATGACAGAATTTTTTTAAAATACACTGTATGATGTTTCAAAATGGCTGCAAATTCCAATTTTAATCTACCTTTTTAAGCCTTTATATCATGCGACCTCTTGCATGAATTTTGAAAGGTACCTTGTAATTCCATCTGCCTACCATGAGTAGGCAGATAGATGTACTCCATAGAGTACATCGTTTTGAGGGATTTCCTTATAAATTCAAAATTGGAGAACCTGGTCTGCAGTAAGCAAAATATTATACTGAAGGACACACCAAGTTTCTCGTGCTTAAAGCCCTAGTTGCCAAAAAAAAAAAAAAAAATTAGTATTTTGGTTATTATTTAAATAAATAAATAAATTCACAAGGGGAAGAATTGATCAGGTTCATGTTTTTCTTTTTTTCTCTTTAAAACTCCTTTATTTAATAGATATGCCTTCCAATTAGCATTACTTGTTATAAGCAGCACTTTACACATTCTTTTAAATAATCTTTTTCTTAAAAACGTCTGAAATAATTTTGTGGGGTTGTTTTTCCAGTAGAATCTGTCTCCAACCACAGTAACTGCAAAACAAATTGATTCTAGTGCCCAAATAGTAAAGAGCTCTTGTGTCAATACCACATCTCAGCATCCCTGAGGAGCAGATGCTTTGTCTAAACTGAATTATAAATAATACTCTGATGAAGGAAGTAATAGTCTAGTAGCACTTTACCCTTAATGTCAGAGTTGTGTTTATTAGTTTTGGCTGTTTGATAAATAGAGAGAGGTTTTAATTTAACATAATAGTTTTTCACATAGATACAGAGCCATTACTGGTGCAGCCAAGTAATATCCCTTCCCATGGGAGACCCTGTCAAAAACGAAATAATATCAATTTAATTATTTTGTTTTCTGAACATGCTGCAGCCTTGGGTATTGACTTAATATTTTTCTTCAATAAATGTAGCACGTATTATGGTATCAGGTTTAATGAACCTTTACTCTTTTTTTTTTTAAATTGAGAACTGAAGGGTTCTTTATTAAACAGACACAGAGAGAGCTGTATTAGCTTTCTTCTACGCAGCTATGATTCCTCTTCCAGCTCTGTAATTTCATTGTAATTTTAGAGCCATACTGTAGCAAAACTCCAGGGATTTCACATACAGGGGTGTTTAATGCTCCAAATGTCTTTAGTTGTGCATTTCTAATCGCAAAGGATTTGGGTTAAAAACCATTCTTTTAAGCAGTAAAATATTTTCAGAAGTTACAAAATGAAAAGGAAAAAAAGAAAACTGGTTAGAAAAAAAAAATACACTCTCCAAAATATGTTTGAGAGGCCTAATTATCACACATGAGCTCCTATAAGGAGGCTAGTAATAGCAGTAGAAAATTATTCTTGGATTATTGCTTCCTGTGCAAGGGAGTGTTATTCAAAGCATAATAGAGACAAATCCAGTGCTCAGCGAGTGCTGAAATGTTTGTGACTGGAGAGGGCCAGGCGTTGGACGCTGACCCCACAGTCATTTAAAAGCCTCTGTGAGACCAAGTGGTGGCTGCTCTCAGTGTGCTTTTTGACAGTGCTGAAGACATGCACTGCAGAGTTGGTATGCCAAGTATCTACAAGATTAATCTGTATTTACGTTCACAGGGATTGCACATTGCATTGATAAGAGGACAGATGACAGCCTGTGATGATATGGTAATCTCTGTGATATAAGCACTTAGAGTTTGGAAACATTTGCGTTTTAAGTGGTAGCTGTATCTACAGTCATGGCTGCCAAAGAATTCTTTTTATCTATGTTTTCTGCTGCTCATGAAGTTTTTTTTCAAAATGAATATTTTAGCCTGATATGTTCCATATCTATTTCACTTAGACTCAGATGTTCAGGATAGACAAACGAAATTCTTGAGACATATCTTGTCCAGAGTTATCCTTACCCTGTATCCCCACTCCTTTCTCAAAACCTGTGGTACCATTATGCTGTAAAGAAGAAATCGAATTTATAGACCAAGATGGATAGTGCACTCTTTAAGCTTCTGCCTGAAAATCCACCTGAATTTGAATACATCAGTTCAGGCTTAAGACACATTCAGCAGAGCTTCTTGGAGACTAGCTAAGAGTAATTTTTCACAGACAATTTGCTAAGGTCAAGCTCCACCTGCCAATAGTAATCAGCATGCTAAAGCAAACAGGAATGGACCTGGGCTGCACTGGACAGCTCTTGTAAGATGCATGAACAACTTTCTACTAAGAGAAACAGCAGAAGGTGCTACTACTCACTCTCAGAACAGTGCATCAAACTGGTAGTAGGAGATCACCTGAGCTGTAATCCAGCCCTTTCTAGGAACTATACTTTCTGTACTGTGAAAGAAGCTCTCATAAAAAGATCTAACCAGCATTTTTATTATTACTATCACTTGCCTACAGTTCTGCAAGCCCAGAAAATTATGACTTTCCAGTTAGAAGCCCAAAGGAAAGAGTGTGGGATAAGGCACTGAACCAAAGCAAAAAATCAAACATTTTCCCAGAAGGTAGACTTTCAGTGGAAATTTCATTTGGTCAAGAAAATCAATTTTCTCTTACATAGCCACTATAAAGGAAGCAATTTCAATCAACTCTACTTACTCCTTTTTGCTCGATGACCTTGGAGGTATTTTCCAGCCTTGATGATTCTATGATTCTGTATAGATCACCGTGCTTCTCTAGTCCCAGAATGCAAACCAGAATTTCCAGTTCCCAACTGTTATTTCCTCCACAAAAGGGTTCCCATTTTTAGATTACAAGCTCTTCTCCACACTACTTTGTAAAAAAAATCATGTTTACTATGGGGACCAAAACCTAAAAACCTACAAAATAGAAGGGAATGTAAGTAATTTTCAGAGAGCTGGTGATTTTTTTTGCTTATTAAATGAAAGCTGCTAATTATAATTATTTGGTTATTCCTAAAAGCTAGGAAGCCAAGTTCTAAAAAAATCTTCATCAAAAGAAGTGTTTCACTTGCAAAATCCAAACTTCAAAGCTTACAAAAATCTCCAATTAACCTTCCAGTGCATTCACTAGGGAAGATTTTGCAAAAATAAAATCTACCTCAGCAAATTTTAGATGATCAAAAAGTAGGCATAAAGTCATCTAAGCTTGTATCTTGGTTCAGGAGATAGAGATAATTAAGTACACAGGCAGGGGAGAAGAACTGCTCTCCAGCGGAGTATCTTTTTTTTACTATCTTGGGCTGGCTATTCTTGGAGATACAATGGATCCCACCAGACCTGTCACCAGGAAAACTAATTGAAAACATCAATCCAGATACACAGTACAAGTCATCACGTATTTTATAAAATCTACTCAAGTTGCGTTCAGACTATTCTAAACCTTTCTACTGCATTCAGGCACTTTGGAAAGAAGTGTGTAAAATAAAGGGTAAATGGCAGGCTGACAGATATGATCACCTATGTGCATCAATCAATCTGGTGACAGCATATGTTGAGCTATTAGCCAAAACCTGTGCCTACTAGAGGCAAAACCCTAGAGACAACTGCTTTTAAACATTATCACAAAGGACAAGGAAACACCAGCTTCACTGTTTTTAAGTAAAATCAGTCATTTGGGAGTCTATAATGGAAAAAAAAAGGTCCCAGATGGTTTTGAAATGTCATCACATTGCTCAGTTTAAATACTGTGAAGGGGATAACACCAGTCTGGTAATCCTTTCTGCCTACAATCAAATAACCTTCTTTTGAAACTACCTATGAGCTTTGCTTAAACTGAAATGTTTAGAAAGGTTACAGACAAATCTGTCAACCCATTCTCCATGCACACAACCAACAGGGTGGGCTCCTCTGATAATATCATCAGTTTCCTCTCCAATTAATTCAGCTCCTTTAAAGACCAGATAATGAAGAGCACTCATTGCTCTTGTGTTACTGGAAAGATTACTGGGATAAGAGCTGGCTTTCAAAGTACCTTCTTTTTTCATAAAGAGGCCCTTCCCCTGCAGCTGGTTTCTCATCTTACTGATTACCTGCTACATGAGAAATTTCAGTCTGGCTTCAGGGCTGGACCCAGCCCCGAGGTTTCTGTCAACAGAGGTTGTTATAATTTATTTATTGTAATTCAGAATCCAACTAAACCAAGTCTCTAGCTGGCTTCCTGCACTGGCAGCATTTGGTACTGTTGGTCAGTGAATGCTGGACCACCTTCAACACCTTATGAAACTTTCAGCTTGGACGTTAATATGAGGCAGGACACGCTTCTCAAAGATGTGAATATACGGTTAAGTCCTAATGTAATGAACGGGACTTAATACCTGCTAAAAGTTAAGCATGTGCTTATGTATTTTTATATATAGGGTAGAATTCCCCCACGCCTACAGAAATGGAAGTGCTCAAATGTTTTGGAGCCTCGAAGCTTTATTTCTGAAAGAAAAGAGGTTCTGTGACTTTTTCAAAAAAGTTTTTCACACCTTTTCTGAGAGACAATATATTTTCATGAAAGAATTTTCACTGTGGTGTGTCAAGTTGAGGAGTCTTTCAAGGCTTAAGAACTTATTTTTTTTTAATAGAACTGTAAAAAGCTCAAGTCAAAATGGATTTTTTTCTAGGCTTGCTTTCAGAGACTAAAACCAAATTGCCTTTGAGCATTTCCTAAAGATCCTGTTCATCTCTGTTATACTGAACAAGATCGTTAGGTTTATCCAGAATTCACTTGCATTTTTCACTAGTCCATAATTTGGGAGCCCAATCCCATGATTTTGGATTTATTCCACAGTTTAACCTGATCAATGTAGTTCAAAGACGAGATCAGTGGAAGAATGATTCTGTTACTAATCTGCTGCTTTTTCTGTCTCAACACATGTAGTTCATATACGAACAAAGAAAAATGCATTCAATCTTTTTTCAGGAAAGAAATGGTTGGAAATTATGAACAACAATTTGGGATATAAATGCTGGAAAGAAACTGATACAAACTAAAAGTTCATCTCATCATTGTTAGTTCTAGTGACAATATGTATAGCTTCACATAACTTTCACATACCTCTTATTAAATGGAAAATCAAGGGATGTAATTAATGCTATATAAAACTTGTCTTCCAGATGTTGTCTCTTTCTGTTGAAGAAAGAACCAACACATATCTTTTGCCAGTTCAGACTTCATCTATAGAACAAGAGAGCTGTCTTTCCTTTAGACAACATATACAACATATATCCCCAGAGCAGTGGGGAGAAACAAAACTGGAATATTACACTGCAGTAATAAAATCAGCTAAGAGATTAGAGGTAGAGCTTTATAAATTACAAGTGCCAAAAAACAGCTTCCTGACTCTCCTAAAGGAAATATCAATATGTTGGCTAGTCTATTTTTCATTATCACTTCATGGTTTAGAAGCTGTTGTGTTCGCCCCATGACCCTTCTCCATTCCCCCTTTTATGTTAAGTCTTTGGGTCCAAAATCTGTTAATGCATTTATCATACGCTTTAGGGACATATTTAAATAGCAACAACTTGTATGAGTGCTTTAAATTATCCTGACTTATGCAAGCACAATTTAAGATGCTTCTGGCCTCAACTATTAATGAGGTTACACACCATTAATGGTGGAATTCGCCTGCACAATTTCCTCCAAAAAAGCATGGAATACCTGTAAAAATGGATGTGAGGCAGTTTTGCTTTTCAGAGAAACGTCTGTAAGGCTGCAGCAAGCTCACCACTTCTACAGCTTTAACAAAGAGAGCACACAGCTGAAAGAGAAGCAGCAGCAGCCAACACCAAAGTGATTGAATACACAACCTTTGCCACACGGCTACTTTCAGATACATAACACAGGCATGCTCGTGATTCGACACACAGAGACAAAACTCAGTGACACTGTAGGAATTAAGCTGCATTCAAACATAACAATTTCTTTAGCTTTCTGATTCCCCTCCCAACTCCTTACACCTGGTGCTTGTTAACTTATGCATTATAAATTTCGCAATGTCACAGCTAGAAGAGCTAACTCAAAAAACTTGTCAGTCATCATCTACCTCAACCACAGTAATACATCTGCAAAAACATTCACCATTTTCACAAACACAACAAGCACACATTAGAGGATAATACTGACAACATGGACCTGCTGAGTACACTGTCAGCACTTAATAAGTAAATTAAATAATATGATTAAAGAATTAGTAGCATCAAATAAAGTACTACTTCTGCAATGTATAATGTACTATTACAGCAACCAAATACAGAATGGAAAGAACTGACTAAATGGTGTTTGCTGCATGTAAAATTATTAACATAAGGTAAAAAATAATTTATTTTCAAATATACATAAACAGTGCTGGCATGGACAGTATCCTTTCAGACCACCTTGCACCACAGGTATGATTACGCTGCAGGAACCAGAATTTTCAGAGCTGCCATGCCAGAGTGTTGGCTACAGACTGCAAGCACCAAAACATTTCGGGACAGGCAATAAACATCCTTCAAGTCCTTTAAAGACATTCCTCCACATCTATCATGCACAGTGCTCTGGACTATCACATATCATCTCCCATGTTGCAGCAAGAAGAGGAGCACAGAGCAGTTTTCACTTACCATGGTTTTCGGCTGTCACCCATGAAGAGCAGGTGTGTGTTAAGACTTGGGCAAACTACACAGGCCAAGATTTCCAGCTTCGAGGCTATCTCCAGAATTATCACAGATGGAGGAGACAGCAAGAGAAGGTCTAGGAAAAGAATAAATAGTAGCAAAATTACAGATCCAGATAGCATTACTTCGAAAGTTCTTCAGATACTTGCAATGTGAAATTGCTGAACTGCAGAACCCAGCCTGATGCTTAAACTGGTCTCATGAGTAAATTGCATAGAAAATTATCCATCTATAAACAAATAACAGAAGATTTGCCTGAAGACTCCTGTCATCTGGCAGTTATAGAAGATCACTCCTGTCCTTTCATTTGTATAGCTGTCAGAAACTGGGAAACAACAATCGTACAACTTCTAGATATTCACAATAACTGAGCAAAATTTTACTGTTTGTGGTTAAAATGCTATTTGTAAAAACAAACACTGATTTGCCTCTGGTAAAACTCAACTGTGCCATTCTTGATTTCACCTTTCATTAAGTAAATTGCCAATCAGTTCTTTGTTTTCCTTCTTCTGTTCCAGACCTTACTGAAGAACATTCCATTATTAAAGCCCTAAATAGATTTGCCTGTGTAAAGACTGAGGAGAGGTCTAGGGGATTTGGACTGTAACATGATAACGTTAGAAAGTTGTCAAGCTGTCAAAATGTAAAGTACTCCAAACACTGAAGTGTGAGGGTTTAGGTATTTGTTTCCACTGATATTAGGAAGAGTTACATGGCCTAATTTCTGTTACTTCCTCTCATAAGTGCTCACCTCACTGCTCACAGAAACTGGAGATGACTCAGGGAGAGATTTTGAACTCCAACTCAAACCAGCAATTCCACCGACTGCAACAAAAGCATTCGTGCATGAAAGTGCTCATCAGTGGGAATGTCTGGTTCAGTGTGATCCTGAAAACACTTTGGTTAGGGAAATACAAAAGCATTACTGTTTTCATTTTACAGTGCAAGAGAAGAGCACAGTGGATGACTTTTCTCAAGGCAAAAGGGACTACAAAGCAAAAGTGCTATTGTACATGGACAGTTTTAGACTATCCTGTTCACCAAGTCCTTTGGCATATTTCACTTGCATGAATTAGAAAACAAATAAATGCAAATGAGAAAACAAACCAGAGCCCGTAAGCTAAATTTTCCAAATTTGGCCATAAGTGGGTTATTAACTTAGCAAAAATACAGAAGAGTGTGGAAAAATCTATTCTCGTAACAAAAATTTCTCAAGAATATAAATTGGCAGAGCATTAAGACACTCTGGTGATACGACTGCAATAATGATGGAAACAATATGTGGAGAGACCATTGTCATACCAATGTGAGGAATGTAAGGAAGATTGGTATCTTGTGATCCTTTTGGATGCCATCTCAGAGCTCAACACAATGCAGATGCCTCAGTTGTTAAAACACTTAACATCTCATAATATACACAATGTCGAGGCGTATTTTACTGAAGGCAGGGAGAGTTTGTCACTTACTTCAGTAGAAAGTTTGGGCCCAAAGTGAAAGTGCAGTTGAATTAATAGATGGGGCCTCACCCTAAAGAAGTAAATGAAAGCAAGTTTTAATTATTTCAGTGGGACTTGGACCAAGACTTTCAATCACAGAACTGGGAGAATAGCCAGGAAACATCTAAATAAACTGCAATTCATATATTATATTAACTGTATGCATTCTCCCTCATATCCACTGCTGCGAATGCTCACACACACAAAGTACAAACACTGTTCCAGGGACAATAAGTATATGATGCACATGGTCCCTGCACATTCAGCACAACTGCTCCTTCAGCAGCTGCACTCTGCTTTTATGTTTTCAAACACAGTGACAAAGAATTTACACATATGCTCAGGCTATTCTTCATATACATATATGGCTTCTTGCCTTTCATCTGCTCTTATATTTTATGCTGACAGATAAACAGTACAGAGGATCATAAATGGAAGTAACACTGTTTAAAACCAGTAAAGGCACAAAATAAAAGCTTGATACAAAAGTATGGGTTTTTTCCTTAGTGTGTAACTCATATAAAAATAATATAACGACAATACTGAGGATCTCTTTCAATGTATGCAAAGTGATATCCAAAATGGCAACAAAAATTAATTTCATTTATTAAATTATTTATTAATTTACTAAAAATAAATCCTAGTGTTTATTTTTGACTGGCCAGATCTTCAGCTGCTGCTAATTGCTTCGATTCAATAGCATTCTGCAATTGGAATTCTAGCCATAACTTTACAAAATTGCAGGAAGAAGTGTTAAAGACAAGCTTGGCTCTATCACAATGCTGCCATTAAACTATATGTAAAAGGCTTTGGTAGCAAATACCAAGAACAAAATCTTTTCAGTTCCTGTCCAGCCCAGTGAAAAATAAACTTTTTTTCAATTAAATAAAATTAATGTGTGGCAGTCGAAGATCTTCAAATTCAATTCCAACAGAAACATCACTAAGTACTGTAATGTACATGTCTGCATCTTGGAAAAAGTGTCAGGGCTTTGAAAATATCTGGGCAGACTAGGCTCAATATGCAATCAAAACCCTATAGCTCTCATTGACAAAGTTCAGAACAGCAGTGAGTTTTACAGCCATTGGCTCAATTTAAATAGCACTATAGTGAAAACTGCATGGTCTGTGATGTTCTATCCTATGTTTCCTGAAGCCTTGGGAGGAAAACCGTTTGTGAGTGAATTCTCTTTGCCTAGACAGCCTAAAACGATTGTTCCTTACATGAGTGATTTAGCAAAGATTTAATTTGTATCTGTGTCATTAGGACTGGCCAAGAGTCATTTGAAAGAAACATTTATCATAGACTCAGAATCACAGAATGGTCTGGGTTGGAAGGGGCCTTAAAGATCACTTAATTCCAACCCTCTTGGCATGGGCAGGGACACCCTTCACTTAAATGGGCTCAGAGTTCCATCCAACCTGGCCTTGAATACTTTCAGGGTTGGGACATCCACGACTTCTCAGGGCAAGCTCTCCCAGTGCCTCACCACCCTCACAGGGAAGAATTTCTTCTTAATATCTAAACCGTGCACATCAGTCCCATACTGTGTTATGGAATGAGTGCAGCATGGATAAGCATATACTGTAAATTGTTCCATAATGACTCATGTAATAAGTGGGGGCTGCTTTAAACAGAACATTCCTGAGTGGTAAAGTAAGGCCTTTAACTGAAGCTTACCTGGAAAAGAAAGAAAAAGGAGCATTTAGCTGCTTACCTGGCTTGCGCTGGGGTATTTCCAAGCTCCTCTTCATCACTGTGTAACACCAGATAGTTATTTCAGCATAGTTCTGTATGTCAACTGAATAGAAAAGTTGGTTAAACTATGTCCTTCAGGAGTAGTGACTGATGATCAGTAAAACCTTAATAACAAAATCATCTCTCCTTGTCTTTTCAAGACAGTTTGAGAATTTATATATACGTTAGACAGTTACAGGAGTAAAGGCAAGAAGCTTTTTACATGCTGACTTCTAAAGGTAATAAATAAGGAAAAATTAAAAGGAAAAGGTACTATAAAATTGATATAAATTACAGGTACCATCCCAGATTTACAAGCAATATCTTCAATTTCCAGTGTGAGAAGGATCAGACCTACAGGAAAAAAGAAGACAGAATTTTATTTTTTTTAATACAATTCTCAGGTAGCATCCTTTGAAAACAAACTTTTATCCAAGAAAAATGTATTTTTCATCTCATTTTCTAAGCTTCAACAGAATAAGGCAATAATTGAAATTGACTCTTCAAGGGAAACATTGCAAGAAAAAAATCAGCAGCTTTGCTAATTCCACATCCTCAGTTCCTGGGTGAAGATCACAGGCTTATGACTATCTCTCTCTGTCACTGATATGAAAAAGCTTTAAAAATGCACAATTCTAAAATGGTTTGTAGAAATCAAGAAAAAGAGGTATGAAAGCTTATAAACTTTTGGATACTGCTGAAGACATTTCTATTGCCTTAAGTAAGAAAGCAAAGCGAACATCTCTAAATATTTCAGGCCAGATTATTGAGGCTTTATTAGTATGATGCCCAACACCTGAGAAAGAAATCCAGCACAGGAAACTACCTCCCAGTTAAATCCAGTTTCTCACCATACCAGCCACTACACCACATAACCCTTTCAAAGCTAAATTAATTGCTTTCAATAAATTGAAGCACAGATATCTTGTCATCAAAACATACTGTTTGAAAATACACTAACCTTTTTCCTTATTCATAGGAGTGTAATGTCTGAACTTTTCAGCTGCAGCTCAGTAGATGCTTTGATGACAAATATGAATCAGTGCATTGCATTAATTTAGTTTCAAGGTGACAAAGGAATGAATTATAATGATTAAGTCTGCATTAAAAGAAAAAATGTTGAAAACTCCTAGCCAGATGGAAATGCTCAAGAGCAGTATTCTAAAAGAATAGATGGGGACCAACTAGCATCAAAGAAAGAGAACTGTGGAAATCCATTCAGTGGCTTAGATGCACATTTTCAGCATATTTGTAGATGCTATCCAAAACTTTGCTGAGATTAGGGTGCAAGTTCACTTCACCTTCTTTTTGACTACCTGTAGGAATAGCACTTACCTATTCTGTCTATCAGGAAAAAAGACACACAGAAGTGCAATGAAGCAGCAATATTGTGGAAGATTTCTTCAAGAAGGGGCTATACACATTTCCAGTAAGAAGGGGGTCATACATATTTTCCAAAAATTTTTGGCACTGCGGTGTGATCCTTTTCAGATTTCCAGCAGCAGTCTACTCCTTCAAAAACCTTTAATCATCTTCACTGCTGGCAAGACATCTGTTGAAAGCTTTGGAAAACTGAGAATGAAAAAGCTTATTACTCTACAGAAATCAGTAATAGAAAGTGAGAAGTAAAACCTGCATAGTATTACTTGAAACTTCAAAATGCACTAATAATAAATGGAATCTGGCTAGAAACAGTCTGGGGTTGAAGCCCTGCAGTAAGCATCTCCAGAGCTAGGCAAATCAGTTCTTACAAGAATTTAGGAATCTACCTACGCTGCAACCTCTGTCTGAACCCAAAAAAAAGGTCAAAAATTATTTTTTATTCATGTAGAGAATGTACTTTCCTCTTCCTAACATATTCCTATTTCTTCTCTCCTCTTGCCACAGTTCCTTATTTTACATTTCCAGTTGTCATAGAACCTATTACTATGTCAGCTGGTGCACTTCCTGTCATATGAAGTTCAGTGTTCCCACAAAAAGCTATTCAAGATGGATAGTTTACAAAAGCAAAATCCCAAAATATGAGAATTTCAAGGTCAGCAATCAGAACATCACAGAAGTTCTTGTGCTCCTGCATCAGAAAATATGAGCCCCCAGGAGATGGAGAAGTGCTGAGAGCATCTGAAAAGAAAAAAATTGGACTGGGGCTTGCTGAGAAAATACTGTCTCAGTTTTTACACATTTGAGAAAACTGACATTAAAATTCAGGTTATAATCTTCCTCCAAATGGATCATATTTAAAGATCTTTGTGAGCAATTCTACTCCATTGGGAGTTTCCATGTTGTAAGACTATCTTCAGTCCTCTCACCACTGCTGGTCTTATGTTCTGCAACTATGAAAAACAACCAGTTTTGAAATTTTACCCAAGATATGTTTGCAACTAACATCTTACATTATTAAACAATTGTGAGCCAAACAGAACCATAATTCCTATTTTCTAATAAAAAAGAGCTTAAAATCTCTGTAGATGTCGTCAAACTCAAATGTTACAGTTGACTCAAAGAATGAGCCTCTTGAGTTTTGGGAACTGAATCAAAATGCAACCCCCCAAATCTAGAAAATTTTCCAAGTACCGTGCCTCCTATGTGGATAGCTGCCAAAAGAAGTAGTGGTCATGTATTATTCTGTCCAGAAAAATGAGAAACAGTGTCCCATCCCTCTGGCAAAAATATGGATAGCATAAGGGAGAATATTCTTACAACTAAAGACAGAAAAGTTAAAGAGAAACCTGCTATGTCCTTATATTATGGAAATCTAAAACTAGAAGTGTAAATTCTTATTTTAACAAAACACAATGGAAAAAAAAATGGGTGGATCAAAACTGCTTCCAAGCAGATTTAAAAAGGAATCTAAAGAGATATATATTTATTTGCTTTAAAAGTACCAAAAAAGAAACTGAAACTGAAATAGCAGCACAAATTTGTCTTTAGAATTTACATTTTGTAAAATACCCACAGGTATTTATTATTAGATAAACACACATTCTATAGATATAGTAGACCGAAGTATTTTCCATGCAGATGATAACCAGATTTATCTTTATATGTTGTGATTTATAGCAGAGGAGTAAGAGCAGCAAATCTGAAAACATTTAGTTATTTGCACATATGCAGAAACAGATACTTATCCCTTGATTTGCAATGTGCACTCACCATTATGCCTGTGATGATTCAGAAACAAAAATACAGCACTGTGAGCTATCTAGATAAAGCTGGACAAGAAGTAATTTGCCTGCCCCATGAAATTTTTAAACCCTTGAAGTTAGTTATGTTGTACCAGGTCAAACACAAGACACATGGCTACCAATAAAATAGCAGAGGGGCAATAGAAGCAGGAAACCTTTCTGTTATTGCTCTGTTCCTCAAAGAGAGCTGACCTTTGGACACTAGCACTGTAGAGGCCACAGAATGATGTCTATAACAGATTCAAACTGGAGACCTGCTCCACTCCTTTTCACCTAAGAACACCAGCAAGTCCAAATCCTTGAGGAGTGTCTACCAAGACCTAAGTCTTTGATTCCTAAACTGAGCTATATGTTCAGAGCTCCAGGTGCCTGTTCTGATGGAGTCAGAGAGCATTTGGTCATCAATAATCATTTGGTCATACTTTCCCCCTCTGAGAAATGCAAAGTTAACAGTTATAGCCTTCCTCATTTCTGCCCTGCAACGTCACTCTGGATAACTCCTCCTAAGACAGTTCCTCACTGGTACCTACGGACGGCATAGCAGAAGGAGAGAAAAGTAACCATTTGTTTTTGACACTTCCTGACCCCCGTAGTGAAAATTAATCGCTTCAGATGTGAAAAAGATGGGCAATACAATTATCACAAGTATTAACAGCCAAATAAATAACCAGGGCTTTACTCACTGTCCTTTGTGTGCGAAGCCAGCTATGAAAGATACATCTGTACCCACCGAAAGGTAATGACTTGGCCTCCCCTGGGTCCAGAAAAGATGTCCTTATTTCAATTGCTAACTGATTAAAACACTATGACCAAACACCTAATAGGATCCCACTGTAAGCAGTCTCCAAATTCACTTTTGTGTGCCCCTCAATAGGTAAATCAAGCTTCAGTTGCATAAGGCATGAGACACCAGAGCAATGTGTGCAATTGCTATTAAAGAGCCCTTTACAATCTCAAAGGAGATATTGCCAATCCTCTGCTAAATTTCATGGGATAATTTAAAACATATGCAAATAGATGAATGGCTCAAAAATTCCTTTGGATTCTATTATGAAGACAGCATGCCATCAATTGCAGTAACTGCTTTAACATGCAGAAAATGACAATAGATATGATCCCTGAAGTATAGCAGTGATTAATCATTTGCGAAGGGGGGAATAATTTTGTTGTTTAAACTTGATTCCCTCCTTGAATTTGTACCCCCTCCGCCACTAGTGTTACAAGTGGTGATCACAAAGGAGAGGCAGGTAGTAAGTTAATAGAAAATACTAAGAAAGGGGAGTGTTATCACAGTGCCTTGACTCCCAAGTATAAAACTGACTTTATCTACAAAGTCAGTTATGCTGAAGATTTCTGAATACTGAATTGCATCTACTATTCACTCATTTGATGCAGTAATCTTACATCAAAACACATTCCATAAGTAGGAATATTCCAAGAGCTTGTTACTTTTATGAGTCTGAAGGCTAAATAAATAAAACTGACATATGTAGACCCCAAGTGTACAACTTGGGGATAGATATCCTCATTTCTAAATTGAGACTCAATTTATGAACAAAAATTTTACGAACGTAAAAGGTGTTACTCAGAAATGGAGTAAAATAAAATTTCATCAGCAGCAGAGCTCCATAGGTGCTACCTGGAGTCAAGCAGTAGCAGAGTGATCAGGTATTTGAAAACTGCCTAATTTAACAAATACCTGCAATGGTCTACCCTCTAACTTTATCCCTTCTACTATAACTAATGTAGCCATCTCAGAATGAAACAGCTTTACCATATTGACATTGAAAAGCAGGCTAAAATGTTGGGAAAAAAAAAAAAAAAGAGATAATGGTACAGGAGGATTTGAATCAGTAACATGTTTCAGAACTTTTAACTTTAAAAAAAAAGAAAAAATCAAAATACAGAGTTAATGCATCATGTAATAAAGTATGTGACCCAAACACCAAAGCTTTTATGCATTCATCTGACAGTCATTGATCTAAAACAAACCCAGTTAGATAAAAACTGTTTGGGAGTATGACTAGGGATTTCTCTCTACTAGCTCTCTACATTACAGAGCACAATAATGAATCTTTGAAGGTAGAAACCCATTTCAAGCTCCAGGGGGACACTTAGTTAAAAAATGGGTGGAGATCTCCCTTTCCATACTGCATAAAGAAAAGCAGTTTTTCACATAGACAAGTCTCTTAGCACATTGCATTAGATGAAACAAATGCACTCTTTTTCTACTCTGAAAACAACAGACAGAAACGTCCTTGACACCAGAGAAGAAAGAAACAAAGTCCACATTACTCTTCTGGAAATTATTGTATATGTTTTCTTCTAAATCAAAGCAACGTCCTCTCGAGACCACGTCTTTAACGGTATCAGTATCCCAGATTCAAGACAACCCTAACCTGAGCAGGCTCTTGTTGGACCAATATGACTCCTAAAGGCAACAGTTCACAAAGGTGCACTGTCTCTCCTTCATCCCTTGCTCTCCTCAAACCACAGGAAGGATTCGGGACAATACACTTGCAGAGCAACCCCTGTTTCAGCATACGGGTCTCACAGGAAGACTTGTTAAACAAAATAAAGAGCATGCAGGCAAATAATGTGAAAATAAATATCTTCACATTCGGTTTTATAGATGGAGATGGCATCTTTGGTTTCATTGAGGCTAAGACATCAGACTAAATAAGTATTGAATGCAACCATTTTAAAACAAACCCTGGGCTAGTACATCCAAAAGAAGAAGAATTTTCCTGTTGCAATTAAAAATGTTAGAGGTCCATGGCCTGTGCTTCATAAGTAAATGTTATGTTCAACGTGCCAACATTCATTTTAGTCCAAATTTCATAATGTGTTCACCAGCACTTCTAGCACAGGCATAAATATTTGTCCTGGTCTACTTTTATAAAGAACAAATAGAGGACGAAATTACTGAAAGGCAATCTCCCCAGTAGATAGGATTGACTTTATGAGTGTTTTTATACTGGTGGTTAAAAAAAGTTATCTTTGATTGCAGTAACTTAGAAAAAAGGCTTGCCTTTTGTCTTGTGACACAAGGTGCTCAGTACACATACCTGGCTTTGTTTCTACACACACAAGATTGCAATATTCTCACACTCAGTACATATGCATTATCCTGATGGAGGTATGTGCTTGGCCAGAAACAGTAAAACAGTCAGTTTTGTGACTAGCTGGAATCAGGAAACGCTTTTGAGGCTTGGCCGTATCTGCAAAAACAATTTTTTCAGACAAAGGGCTGCAATTAGAAAAGAGATATTCTGACGGGATTTCGAAAGAGCATTAATCTAGGTCAGCATTAATCCAGTCTCAAATGGGATTCAGCTTTTTTTCTGCATCTTTCCAGTGAAATGCTCATTTTAACAAAGCTTTGAGAAGCCCATATAGTGGCATAGATAACCTTTCCAATTTACAGAATGAAATTTAGAAACAGTTGCTGTCAATATGCTGCAACCCATGTTACCTTTCCTTTTTAATTCTGTACTTCACATAGACACATGGAAACACTAAAAGACACAGAAGAGGACAATACAGTGCAAATCTCTGTGAGTAAAAAACAACACTGAAGCTTTTGTCAGAACGCTTTTCTTAGTATGGGGTCCTACTTTTCAAAGATAGCTGGAAAGTAAAGCATACAAACACCAAAAATCAGCAAAAGGGGCAGTGACACTTCTGCACTTCCCCTGCTTACACCTGGAAGAGGTGACATGCCAGCATAACTATGTGCTTGATACCTAAACCTGCCTTGAAACTATTCCCCAAAGCAATAACTTCCTGATTTGCATATTTAGAAAAAGAAAGACAAAACAAAGAGACAGTTTTATGCAATTGATTTTTAGAAAGGACAAATCTCACCCAATTTACACTTTACTTACATTGCCCCTAATCTACAAGTAGGGCAATCAGGCTTTCTCAGTGGTTTGCAAGGAATTTCAATTCTTTCCATCCCAAAAAAGGCACACTGCACTCCCATGCGGAAGAATCTAATTCTTCAGCATTAACTATCAGGTATTTCCAAATGCTTCAGGAGGTATCAAAAGTATCTTTCACCAACAAAAATGATTATTTTTCTTTTTCTAGAAAATCATCCTATATATGTTTTAAATATCTGCATATTAAACGTTTTCATTGAGGCAGCTTTTAAGACATTCATTTAATTTCAGTATCTGTTATGACATGGATTTTTCTTAAAAACAAGAATTGAGCAGAAATATCTTTGTCTGTCACACTGTTTAGATTGTAAAAGTCTGTTCTCCCTGGAAGTATCAGTGACAGTTAAATCTAGCCTTTTTTTTTTTGGCCCCCCCAAACCCTGACTTCGTTTTAGCAAATTTTAAAAGAAATTTCTAGAACATGCTCACATGTTCTGGAAACCTGCCATATTCAAGCAGCAGCAGCTGAAAGGTCGTGATGCTTAACATATAAGTGTATCATAAAATCAAATTTGAAGGGGTTTTGGAATAAGAAACATAGAATGCAATTTATGAGTCTCGTCTCCACTCAAAACTGCTGTGATCCAGACCATGACAAGTTGCCAGTTTGCCAGCATAAATAGGAAAATGGTTATAATTATGTTTCCCTGCGCTGCCGTTCTGGAAAGTCTTGACCATTGAGGATGTTCCAGAGCCAGTGGTTATCCAAGAAGCACAAGGGGAAGGCCACAGCGGGAAGGAATTTTGCATCACTAAGCTTGAGTGTTCCAGTCTAAATGTGGAGTACCAGCAAATGCACCAAGATGTTTGCAAGGGGAAAAGGAACTGCTGAGAGGCCTTAAAAAGGCAGAATTTCCTGGGTTTCCATGAGAGCCACATCCTATGGGACAATGCAGAAATGTGACTCAACTACATGAAGACTTTCCAGAGATGGAGTCAGGATGATTACATTAGTGAACTGTCTCATACTTTTACCACAGAATGCACAGAAAAAGCTAGTAGGGTTTTGTTATTGACTTCTGGAGATGATTAGAGCATGAGCAAGATTCTTATGATTCTTTTTTCTTTTTGAGTAAGGGTATTGAAATATCTTTTATGTAGATACGTATAAGGGAAAAAGAAAGAAGATATGTATAAAGAGAAAGAATAATTCACATCTACTGACCCAAGCATCTAGCTTTCTGCATAGCATGGGTTTATTAAAAGAGGTGAGTTAGAGTGGAAATGTAATCTATTTCCTTAGAATTAACGGATAATAATGTCTCTTTATGTGCCATGCCACCTTCAAGTTTCACCCACATTAAACAAAAAATACCCAACAGAAAACAAAACAAAAAAAGGCCCTGATTATATGGTCCTCTCCTGACATTTGTGCTGAAAAGTGTATTCATCTGCTGAACACCATCTTTGTATTAGGTACTAAATATAAAACAGACTTCATCCATTTACATATTTCTGGTTCATACAGTATTTAACTGAGACTGGATACAACAACCATGAATAACTGAGGCAAACCAAAACCATATCTGCACATTTAAAATCATAATTAAATACATTTCCATTCTTACTTACTTTGTTTTCTTACAGTGAGCAACTTAACAGGAAGAAGACAAAAGCGTACCACAGTGATTTAAGTTACTCATTTGTTCTTTTTTGCAGGAAAACTGCTCTGCTTAAGAAATATTAAAGACAAATTCTGTGGGTCATTTAGGGATCGAAGGAAATGGACAGAGAAGGCTAGCAACATTCATTTTGGTCTCAAATGAGCAGCAATAGTAAAGAAATTGCCAAGGCTTCTTTCCCATGCCAGAAACACAAGCCAGATCCTATTCATGGAATAGGAAAAGTTAAGTCAGTGCAGCAAAGCTGGCCAACTAGCTTACTTTGGGCAAAAGTGGTTTGGGCAGAAGTTCTAGGCTGTAGTTTTAATTCATTTGGGTTGGTATAGAATGCTTTACCTATCCCATGTGCCTGTATGTAAAACCAGTTCTTTCTAAAGGTGTTAAATTTGATGGCATGGGCTCCAGATGATCGAGTGTGATATCAAGTATTTTCCAGCAAAAACTGGGTTTAGACAAGCAATTTATGCTCCACATCATCAAAACAGGTTGCTGCAAATAATAATAAAATCAAAACAATAAATCGCCTATTGTAAATTCTGTAGGTCGTAATCCATACATTTAGCATCAGTCAATGTAGGAAGGCACCAAGGAAGCCTCGGTCATCAGCTACTGACATTTTTATTTAACTGAAAGGCAAGAAAATGAATGGTTTCAATGTTAGGAGCTGAAACTAGGGGATCTAGGGATTTGCAGAAATGTAAAGAGCTTAGCTGGGCCAAGAAAGAAGACAAAACAATCTGATCTGGGGCCTCAGGAGTTATCATTACTTCAAACTGAGACAGAACGGTTGGATTTGATGTCCTTATACATCTTTCCCAACCTGAACGATTCTATGATTCGATATCTGCAAAAGGGACAATACGACAATCTGGAGTTCAGTCCCAAAGCATGTGCTGGAACTGCCATTTCATGTAACTGAGGAGCTGGCAGTACATTTCACATCTCTCAGAAGTGAGGCGGGCAGCAGTGTGAAAATCTTCCTCTGGTCCAGGAGTCCTCCAAGAGGGAAAACACAGAGCAGACTGAGACGGAGGCACACACAGATCGTGCATCACCAGAAGGAACAAGTGTCCTGCTCCTGCCAACAGCCCTGCTAGCTGCCAACAGCTATCAGAGGGAGACTGGGACTCAGTAGGAAACAGCTCAGAGATCACTGAGGCCACATTTAGAAATGGAGAGATCTCTCTCCTGTAGCACAAAGACAAAAACTAGAAGCAGACATCAAACACAGCAGCTGCACATGGAGCACCTTGCCCAGCCTGTCCCCGTCTCCTGGCTGTGGGGAAATGCAGGCTGGCTGGCCTGGGGGTGTTAGCAGCATAAAGATCTGCGTGGACCAATCCAGCCACTAAGGACTCCAATCCCTACTGGATTCGGAGAGCGGAATAAGCAGTTATGGGATTCCACATAATCCTAAACACCATTGCTCACTGCGTATGTAACTGATAGTTGTCACTTCCCTCCATATGTGTCCATTTGAAATCACACCCTCACCTGCACATAGGTCAGCATAAAGGAAAAGGGTTAACACCAAGCTCCACTATTCTTAGGTTCTTCAGCAAGATATAAAACTAATCTTATCAGGTCCAGTGTTTGAGGGATGCATTTTTCCTCTCTACAGTAATAAGCCCTTTTTTTTCGTTCTGCTTTTCTATACATTGTAGCCTGATTTTTTCTTCCCTTAATCACTGACTTCACTTATCTTTGTCACAAATATTTCTCTGAATGAATTTCAAATAAAAATTATTTCAATTTACTGACCCATGAAAAAACCATTCCATAATTCAATCAGGGATAATAATTGTTCTTGAAGCTGTTAAATGCCTCAACTGCAATTTTCCATGTAATGAACAATAAACTTTAAAATTCAATAATAATTAAGTGTACATTCACTGAGGCATACATTTCTAACCACAGTTTTGAGAGGAATGATGTTTTTAAAAGCAGTTACACCCCACGCTAATTTATTCTGAGAACATAAACACTCTCCAAAGTTGCAAAATTAGGCAATTATACAATAATACATTATAATCATAACAGTTTTTCAGTTCTGAAGAATTTTTTTTTTTTATACTTATTTTCTCACCAGTGCTAGGCACTTGGAGCATGTGGATGAACACTACAAAGCCAATCAGCAATACAAAATGTATGCTTTGCATTTTAGCTTAGACTTCTGGTGTTTGCAGAACAGTGTGTGTCTAACTGCTGTTCCCACAGCTGTAAAGCTTTAAGACTCAAGAACGCATTGAACCAGAGTCTGTCTTCACATAATTGGAGTGGTGCAAAGTTTTGTTTGGGGGTGTTCATTCAAAACACAAAGCTCCATCTGACAAACCCCAGGTTATTCCCCACATGATAGAAGTGTGGGATTATTCATTACCCTGTGACATATAATTAACATGATGATTGGCTCTATACACCTTATAAACAATGACCACTTTTCTTTTTTCCTTTAAAGTACCACCATTTAAAATCACTAGGAGAGAAAAAAAAAATGACAATACCACCACTGAGGGAATTTCCAAATTAAGAGGTCCTTGAGAGTCCAAAACAAACTCAAAAAACATAACAGACACTCTTCTCTTCATAAAACACTCACAATAGCAGAGGCCCAGCTTACAGCTTTTAACTGCTGCAGCGCTTGCACTTCAAGGCAGGATGCTGAGGCCGCACAAAGGGATCCCACAGCTACTGCGCATCACGGGCTAATGAATCTTTTCCCATGACAGGTACAGACCTCGGGACTGGGGTGGGAGCCAGACCGTCAGAGGAAAGTTCAGTGAATCTGCAGCGGCAAAGGCTCAGCACGCAAGGTCCTGCAACAGCCTGGAAGCTTTACCTTTATGCATCTGTATTACACCAACTGTTTCGTAAATCCCAGTGTAAATACCTACCTGTCACCATGTTTCAGTCGAACCCACGTGCTGTCAAAAGCATACACAAAACGAGATGCTGTCCATCTTTAGGTTACTTCCTGAAGACAAATATACCTATTGGAGCAGAGAAAATTTTCCTTTTGTTCTGTCAAAACCTTCCTTAGTCTCTTGGGTAGTTCAACCCCCTACAGGCATTTGAGGGGAATGTGGAAAAAAAAAACCCTCTCTCCAACTCTTTTGCTAATTGCTGTTTATTAAGCATAATACAATAATTCTGGCCAATTTTTAGTAATTACCAAATAATTCCACTAATTCTATTTGAAATGTGGCCTAGGACCCTGAATACTTTTTCCAGTTATGCACAATGTAGCATTTCACTGTTATTACTGAGAACCAGGTTGCCAAACTTGTTGCTGGATTTAATGCAAGAGATGCAAATCTGACAGAGCAGCTCATACTTTTTCAGTCTCTACTTACTCACTTAGCACAGGGATTTCTCACACTCTTTCCACCAGACACCACTGACTTTTCTCAAGTGTGGGGCCGATCTAAACTTCTACCTTTCCTTCCTTTGCTTGTTTCTGAAACTGAGAAAGCTTCAAAAGGATTCAAAAGCAGGATTCGTCTCACCTCACCTCAAAGGACACTGTATACATGTCTGGTATGATCCAGTCATCAGAACTGCTCTTTTAGCCAACAGAGGGAATAAACACTTCCAGATTACAGATCTGACCTATTTTAACATAAGCAGAGACTAGGTGTATGCCTTTCTTTCTATGTCAACCATGAAGACAATCTAAATGACATATAAATCTCACCTTGGATAACATACCATTTAAAAGAACAGGTTCCCTACAGACATATTCTAAAAGCGTTGCTGTGAGGGTCTCTCCATGAAGTCTTCCTTTCAGTCCCAATGAGAAGAAGAGATGCGAGTGAAATCTTTTTAGCCAAACTTAGCCTGAAGGAAATCACAGACTCTGGTTAAGAAATAAACAATCAATCACAAAACAATTACGGTTTCTTTTAATTCTTTTGGTTAGAAAAATAAAATCTTTTTCTGCTATTCTCCAAAGAGGACATTTCCATTTAGATGGTTTTCTAAATAAACCTTTTGTATTCAAAGCCACACTTTATTTTGAAATTTGTCTGCATTTTAATCACAGAACAAATGCTGTTGGAGTGAGCCAACCGAAAATCAACAGCCCTAGTCATGAGCTCATGTTCCACATTTAGGGTGTTGTCCTGCTGGAGAAGAGAATCTCTTTTGGAACTGTACCCTGCTCTCCTTCAGCTTCTTACCTTGTGTCTCAGGGCAGTAGTCCTTGCAAAGGTGGAAGTTTTTGCTGTTGTAATTTACCTTCCCCTTCAGCTTTTGCCTCATCCCCGGGGTATATGTGATGGGCACTAATCCACCCTAATTAGCCCACTGGGAAAACAACAGATAGCTTGCAAGACTTGAAAGGCTTGTTCAGGAAAGTCGACATCTCTGGCAAAGAGCTTAATGTGTCTGCAATCAAGACAAAAGGAGAGATTGGATCACCATAATGAACTCTAATTTTGTATTGCTCTAGAAGGATAAAATGAGGGTGAATTGAGGCTCTGAAATCTTTTAGTACAAGAGCAAATGAAAGCTTTAAATTATGCATTTTTTTTCTGTCAACTGAATAAGCACGACTTTATAAGCATGATTTAATCCAAAAAACAGATGCACTCTTCCCTTAAGACAGAAATGTAAGCCAACTGGCTTGCATAAGCATTTTCTGTGCGTGATTATTGGACGTGGCAGGTTGAAAGAACCAAGAAGCAGGATTTTGAGCCATGGCAGGAGATGCAAAGAACGGAGGTCCAAATCTTCACAGGAAATAAAAGCAGGCAAGAGAGAGCGAATAGTGGGGGAAGACATTCAGCAGTGTTTAATCACAGAGTTCAGGAATCAGGCTATGAATGCAGCGATGACATGTCTAAGTGGCGGTCGGTCCTCTTTGTGCGGTTCTGCTGCGCGAGCAGCATTGCAAGTTGTCGTGCATCACCCATAGCCATGGTTACAATTTTTACCTAGTAATGATTCCATTGTAATTAATGGATGTTCCCACTGCATAAGGCAGAATACTGATGAGGAATGCAAAGGGCAGACAATAGTTTAACTATCTTTGATTAAAGTCTCACTTTACGTCGAGCAAGCTGCATTCATCATGTTGTCCCTCTCTCAGTTTTCCATTCTTCCTGATTATCAGTAAACTGAACTAACAGATTTCCACTCCAGCAGATTTTTCTCTATTCTGTTTTGTGCTCTGCCTCTCATGACTTTTCAAAGCAGACCACAGATAGAAGTAGGAGCCCATTACACTTTGAGTTAACTTTGCTTTTGTAACGGAATGGGTGTGATTCTGGGAGTGTTGCTCTAACCATGTCTCCAGCTTATTAACAGCTCATTACAGAATTGATAAACATTAAACTAGACTTGATGCTAACATACTGCTGTATGCAAAATTTACTTATGATTGAAGCTTTTAATCTGTAAATATCCTAAATATTAGCACTTGTGAACACACACAATTGATAGCTTGATAAAGTACAGAGGACAAATTCTGGCCTACACTCCACCTACACAACTGTCACTGATTCAGTGGGAAGAGCAACAGCTCTCCCTTCAGATTTCTATTAATTAGTGTCATTTTTCAGTTTTGGTATTTCCATGTCACTTAATTTTGTCCTGATGTTTCCAGCTGCTCTTGAGAACTTCATGAAGTTTGTGATTTCGCTGCTTGGTTAAAAAACTTAACACATGTTGGTGCTTTCCCTCTACTTATTTCCATGTCCCTTGTTCCCCCTGGAAAGGAGAGAAGCCTGAGGAGCAGCAGATGAAGCAGGACCACAAAAAACAGGAAAGTGAAAGCTGGCTGCTGCCAGCTCCCCACCAACACTCACTACATGAGAACTAGTGCCTGTAATCCCATAGACGTGCACATGCATATGGATGACTGCAGCGCCACTGATGAATAGAAATGTTTGTCTCGCTCATGTGAAAAGACATCAGCTGCTTTTGGCTTCAAAGTCAAGATGTCTGTTTTTAGCCTTTTTTCTGTCAGAGACACCTGATGGATCTGGACTGAATCCCACAGTGATAGACCAGTAGCATTTAGATAACTTTTCTGTAGATTCTGTAGAGTTAAGAAAAATGTCTAAAGTTGGTATCAATGGTTTCAAAAGTTTTGTTGAAGTCTCTCTTTTTCCTTTCCTAGGAAGATACCGATATGCTGAGAGCTGTTAAGAGGGAATGTAAAAAGCTCAAATCCAAGTTGTCAGACACAGGAGATGTTGTGCCCAGAATAAGGACACCTCTTTAATCCTGACTGGGTATCTACAGGCAATTAAATAAATAAGAGACAGGTTAACATAAATACTAACAACTTCAAAAGGAAAACCGTTAATTTGGTGGGGTTTTATCCATTCCTAAACAGAAGTTTGAGTAATTGTCAGCTTTTGTAAATCAGCATAAAAATTTACCTTCAAAGAGCTTCCATTTATAATGTGACACACAATTATATCAAAGTGATAGGCTATCATTTAGTCTTGTTTTCTGCCATGTTTTCATATTGTATAACTCAAAAGCTGTAACCAGTACTTTCAAAGGCAGATATTTGTTTTTTCAGAACCAGTGACTAAACAGTGGTTTTCACTAGTGACAGGTCTAAGACCAAAACCTGTGTTGAACAGAATCAATTTTAGAACAATTTTATTTACCATTTTCTTCTTGTTCTTAAAGACTAAAAAAATCCCCTACAATCACAATGATTTGTTTTAAAATAAAGAATGTAAACATTACCAAATCATTAACTTAGAACATGGTGAACAGAAAAGTCTAATTTCATAATATTATTTGTTAGCCTTAAGCAAGCCATTTCATACATTATTGAAGAGATCCAACAGAAATTACAGCAACTTGACCATTTGAACTATTTAAGTAAAACACGAAAAATACACTATATGGAAAAAGTGTGCAGAGGTAATAGCAAAAGAACCAGATGTCTTTCTAGAGCTTTTCAGTCTTTAACTTCAGCATCAGTATGATAAAGAGCAACATAAAAACCGGTTACTGCTACAGCCAAGCAAGCATACATACACACACCTTCAGCCCAGCCAAGATATGACATTTTTAGGAACATGGAGTGCATCCATTTTGTTCTCATGCTTGTACATTTCTGAAAGCACAGCCAGGTTTTTGCAAGGCAGAACACAAAGAGAAAGACCAGGAGGCTGGATATGCTGAGTGTAGTCTAACAGGATATACTGGACTATTGGTTTCCCTCCAGATGTTTTTCAATGGAACCAGTGTTTCAATGGCCAAGTTTCACTAAGCTCCATGATGTCAAACATAAGGTTCCCTACTACATGACTAAAGAAATTAAGGATAAAAGCATTGACTTAAGTGTGACTGTGAATCTGGACGAATTCCTAGCGATAAATTCTTGTTGCAGAATGCATATATTGACAAAAGACACCCAGGAGATGCTTAATGAAGATAAGTGAAATATTAAAAAAGTAAAAATTCATGAATGTATATTTTAAAAACCCCACAACTGTAACAAAATTTGGAAGTATCCACAGGCACTTAAAACTTCCACTTACACCAATGGATCGGTTTAGGTACACAGTTCTGCTGAAAAACCTCATTAATTACTTTCATTAATAAATTCAAGAGCTTAAATTTTTACATTATTTTTTGATATTATGATTGTCCTGATGTGGGGACCAAAAACTACTGAAACATACAAAAATCTTGCACCGTTCTCCTTCCCTCTCTTAAACTGAAAAAAAGGTTCTTACATTATCAGATTTCACCCAGAACTTGTCCTCAGAGAGAAACTAAAAGATCAGAAAGTTGAAAGACACAAAGAATTTTCCTCTGCAACACACTGAAAGGCAGAGGATGGAAGGAAAGAAACAACTCCTGTCTTATTGCTGCTCTTATTACTATTTATGTATCACTTAGTGAAGAATCTGTCATACTTGACAAAAGTTGTGACTGCATCAGTGATAGTGACTGAAATAGCAGCTGCTGATTCATGAGTCAACCATGTATTATTGTCTCTATAGGTTACAGAGGACATATTAAAAAAAAAAATCACAAAATCCCACTAAGCAAAACAAACAGGTGGAGATTTTATGACAAATTAACTTCCCAGAACAAAATTGTAAAAATAGTTTCCATTAGAAAATCCCCCTCCTTGGATTCTCCACACCTCAAATGATATTTATTTACCAAAAAAAAAAAAAAAAAAATAAATGGCTGGTATACCCATGAAAAGGTTTGACTTTCCCCTCTGTGATGGGTTGACCCTGGCTGGACACCAGGTGCCCATTCAAGCCACTCAATCACTGTCCTTCTCAGCAGGACAGGGGAGAGAAAATGTCAGGAAAGGTTCATGGGTCAGCATAAGGGCAGGGAGAGATCACTCACCAATTACTGTCACGGTGCAGTCAGCCCATCATAGATTGTCTCTGCCACTCCTTGCTCCTCAGGGAGAGGACTCCTCACACTCTTCACCTGCTCCATTGTGGGGGCCCTCCCATGGACGACAGTTCTCCATGAACTTCTCCAGTGTGAATCCTTCCCACAGGAACATGCTGCTCTGGCTTGGTTCCCCCCCAGATTCACACGTCCTGACAGCAAACCTGCTCCTCTCTCCATGGGGTCACAGGCACTGCCAGGAGCCTGCTCCAGAACGGGCTTCCCATAGGGTCACAGTCTCCCTCTGAGCATCCAATTGGTCTGGCATGGGGACCTCCATGGGCTGCAGGTGGATCCCTGCTCCCCCCTGGACCTCCATGGGCTGCAGGGGCACAGCTTCCTTACCATGGTCTGCACGATGGGCTGCAGGGGAATCTCTGCTCTAGTGTCTGGAGGACCTCCTCCCTCTCCTTCTCCCCTGACCTTGGTGTCTGCAGAGCTGTTCCACTCATGTATTCCCACTCCTCTCCCTGACTCAAGTTGCTTTTGCAGGTTTATTACCTCTTCTTAAATCTGTTATCCCAGAGGCACTACCACCATTGCTGATGGACTCAGACTTGGCCAGCAGTGAGTCTGTCTTGGAGCAGACTGACATTGGCTCCATCAGACATGGGGAAAGCCTCCAGGAGCTCCCACAGAAGCCACTCCGTAACCTGGTACTCCCAAAACCTTGCCTTGCAAACCCAATACATTTTCCTGTTGAAAACAGACACATTCTCAAAGCGATTGCCAACCCTGCCTGAATTAAGAATATCTGTTCCCTTCTATCACAGAACAGAGATAAACCATAAGAACTGATGGAGCATACCCTTTTTTCCAAGCAATTTCTTGTCAGTTTTGCAAATGCAAAGATTCAAGAAAATAGCTTTGTATCAGTTCTCCAGAAAAAAAAATAAATTTCTGTAGAATTTCTGATAAGCTCCCACCACTCTGATATCACACTCAGGCAACCTCAGCTAAAGGCCTTGCCACTGCTCCATCTATAGTTCTAAACCACAGCATTATATGATTTCACAACTGGCTCTCATTATCTTCTACCACATAAAATCCTCGGCATGAATGTGCCATACTTAGTTAATTCAGGTTGTTTTTTTTTTTTTTTTTTCCAGTTATGGAGAAATAAAGAACATCTACATACCAGGTTAAGATTCCTTGGAATGTTTGAGAAAAGAGGGGATGCACGTCTATAAATCATTTGAAAATGCACACACAGGTGGTTTTAATTGACACAAGGAACATGATTCATGACAGAACATAAGAAAAAATCTAGCAACTTTATTTTGGTCTACTGATTAACCCTCCTGCACAATCTCTGCATGCAACCAATGTTGGGACATAGGGTTTTCAGCACCCTGCTGACAAACTGTCCAGAATTCCAAGTGACTGCCACCTTCATGTCATTAATATTTTCAAGGTAGACTTCACAAAGGAAAAAAAAAAAAGTTTTTTTGAGAACTAGTTTCATAGAGCTCTATTAACAGAGTTCTATCTAATTTCAAAGCTACACTCAGAATTTTAGCAATGCTCCAGACAGTACATTGCACTGGATAATACACTACCACCGAGACCTGAAGCTCTGATGAATGTTAAAGAAGCTCAGTACTTCCTACAACAGTGTTTCTCACATGACTCTGCCAAATGGGACTTTTAGGCTGATGATTCCCAAAGCAGGGGGTCTGCTTCGCAAGACTTCTTCTGGAAGATTCAGCCAAAACATTTACCTGTTTCTAAGGAACAGACAGGGGAAAACACAGGATTTTTGCTCCTACTAAAAAAATAATATATTAATAAGCTTTCCTTAATAATTTGGTTGTAAACAAAACCTGGTATTAGGCAGGAAAGTTGTCTGTGTCAAGGACAGTCTTTCAACTATACCTATAAAAATCTGCCTATACTTGGCCCACCCAGACTCCTATCAAGAAAAAAAAAAGACTGCTTAAGCAAGTCCAGCACGATCTGGAAGTTGGAATTGAACTGCTAATTTCCCTGAAGACTCCTCAGCTCACTGTAACATGCAGCTGAGCAAAACATTTCCTGCAATTAAAGAAGAGAACTTGTAATGACACTTTTTATGTTCCGTGACACTCTGGCTTAAGTCTGAAGGAAGGAAGATGTGACTGGATGCGGAGACTGGAAGTGCGAGAATGGAGACCAGCTAGAGATTGAGAAGTGAAGACATTTTATAAGAGAAATCAGGAGCTCAACTGGGATATAAAAACAGACACAGCAGTCATGAGAAACTGTCCAATGGAAATGTGTGGGAGCAGAGAAGTGAAGGGAACAAAATGCTGACACATTCCTTCAGCGGCAACCAACAACATAAGCAGTGTAAACCACAGGTTGTCTAGGACCTTGCAGACAACAGGAATTAGGCACAGTAAGTTAGAGCCTATCAGCAAAGTTGGGCTTAAGCTACTTGGATATTTTAAAATTCAGCAACAGAGGTAGTGAGAGAAGTAAATTTCTCTGGGCATAAATGCATTCTCTGGCATAAAATGCATAAATTGGGTGAGACTAATGCTCCCTTCGAACCCAGCGTCTTGTCTCCTCCTGTAGCCATGAGCAGGTATCTAGGGAAGCATGAACCAATACTTCCCCCAGTGCATTCTCCCAGCCTCCAGTGAGATGGGAAGCAGGATCTTCCTGACCAAAATCCAATCAGTGCAGAGTCTTTATTTTGCTTCAATGAGTTTACTTGATCACTTTTCAAAGCCACACCAATTTTAAGCCTCTGCAGGATCCCAGGCCAGAGTACTCCTTTATGTGAAGCTACTCTCTTTGGGTGGTTTTGAGCCTGTTGCTGGCCAGTCGCATTTAAAGCCCTAGTTCTCATATCAGAAGAGATGACAAGCAATCTTTGCCTCTTTTTCTCCCTTCTCCATCACATTTATCTGCTTATAGACCTTTACCCTTTTGTTTCCTCAATCATCTGCAGAGCTGTATACATATTGCTTCATACAAGAAAATTAACCCTTATTGCGTTTCGCTCTTTCTCTTCCAGTCCTACATCCTCTTTGACAGACACAAGGTCAAAAGATCTATCAGTACTAAAAATCAATTATATAAATACAGATACAATGTACAAATATGACATAAAGATTCTTATTTTTCTGAATAACTTAAGTAAGGAAAAGTTGGCTGCTGCTATCTATGCCCCATAGTCAGTATTTTCATACAGGTATTAGAGATGAACTTTCAAAAAAATATTTCTAAGGGGAGGGAAGGTAAGTATCCTTCTGGAGAGGTCTGGCAAGAGAAAACGTTGAATGCACAGCCCAGGTTTACATAGTGAGGGAACAAAGGAAGATGGTTGCTTTGAAAAAGAGAAACAAACAAATGGAATGTCCAAAGCGAGAATAAGAAATTTTAATTTGATGCCAAAAAGCTCACTGAGAGTATTAGTGAGGAAGGAAGGACAACTACTCAAAGATTAACAACTGTGTTCATTCTGAAGAAGGGAAAGGGAGTCAGGGATAGAAGAGGAGCTAAGAGGAATAATAAATAAAAAGTGGATTGTGCAAAGGCTTTGGTGTGTCTGAAGAAGAATGTTAAAAAATATAAGGCTCCAAAAACTGAAGATATTTGTGTGTTTCCTTCTCTTTTTCCAAACATATTCACTTACAATGAGGACATGGGGCAGAACACGTTGGGGTGAACTTGACAGTAGCAAACCATTCAGCAAACAGCAACAAACAATAGGGGAGTTTTTGACATATTCATAAAGCAGGGTGAAGAAAGAGGGAGGTATTAGACATGTTGAATCAAAACCCACTCAAACTGTTCCGCGTTCCTGAACATTAGCCCTCACAGTCCTTGTGATCATGCAGGACCATCATCTTAACAAGCAAAATCTTGAAAGAGTAGTGCTGAAAGCATTTGAATGGGCTCTGGGGAGTCAGTGCAACAACTCTAAGAGAAAGCAGATCAAGCAAAACAACAAGATTATTACAGATTCCCCAAACAAAAATTAAATGCTAGCAGAATATCTCACAACCCTGAAAAAATAATGATCTCCAAAACAGGCAGCTTTTCACCAAAGGGCCAGTTTAGATTGTCATCTGTTTTCAAGAGAGTTACATGCATTTTCCGTCACTGACAATGAGATCAGTCTTGAGTTCCAAGTGTAGGTCCAGAAGCCTTTACACCAAATGGCAAAAGCTGTGAAAAAAAAAAATTACATTGGAATGCATGTCCTGAGGGCCAAATTTAACATCTGAGGGCCAAACTATTCTGGAATATGTTTCCAAGTTACCAGAAGAAAAATACATTATTTCTGAAAGGATAGAAAACAAATACTGAATGCATCTTTTCTGGTACAAATATTTGGGGAAAAAAAATCAAAAAGTTCAGTGTCAGGAAATTCCAGTACACTTAAGCTGCTGATCTAAAATTTAAAAAACAACTTATTTTAAACGTTTTAAGAAGGTTAGGAAAAAGTGAATGTAGCATTCCAGCTGATATTTTACTGCAAAGGCCAGTGTTTAGGGAATGATTTACAGAAGGGCAAAATGGCACTTAGTTGCTGTTAGGGCTTCAGCACAAGCTGACTACCTTGTTCCATCCTGTGGTGCTAAAAGACGTACCACAGAGCAGCTCAAAGGCTGGAAGACTTCAGCGTAAGTGTTGTCAAGAGGGGAAGTAATTGACTCTTGCAGGGTAAATGGCTGTGCCAGTACCATTCTCTGCTACAGGGAGCAGGACATACAAGCCAAGGGCAGAGTTCCTCTTCCTTCACAAAAGTAAGTCAAATACTAATATGGAGAAGAACTGTGGGAACACAGTGAAGCGCAAAATCAACAAGTCTTGGCACCTGACACTTGCAATATAAGTTCTATTAATACAGAAACATCCGGGTGTTACTTGCATGGCCACAAAATTTTAGAGTGCATAATGTCCCTTTAAATCAGACCATATACAGTTTTATATAAACCTCCACATAGAAATTAAATCTGCTACAGATCAAGTTACATAAACGGTGTGACAGACGCTTTATATTTCTTTTTTAATTCTTGTTTAAGGTTTTACTCATTCCTAATCAAACGTTTATATGACTAAAATTTGGGTTAACTTGAAATTATGTGTTTTATTTGAATTTTTGAAAGCATGCAATGCCCAGTTTTTAAAAAACTGAAGTCATTAAAATATTTTCCAGTCCAATAGGGAAGACAGTGAAGCCGAATGTGCTACATAGCAACATTTTTCTACTGGACTTACTGTTGTATCTGGCAATCAAAATTCACTGTCTTCTCATGCCACATTGGAAACAACATTGACTCTTCAAGTGGGATTATAAAATACAAATAAATATATGCCAATAACGGATCATAAGAAAACAAAATCACCAAGAGTATATGATGAAATATATCATGTATTTGTAGTTCTTTTCTGCAATAAAATAAATTAAATGAAATGAAAGAAATTAAATAAATTTCATAGTTTTAAAAAATTAAAGCAAAGACATTTGCTAGAATGACGATTCTTAATCATTCAATACATTTTCTTTAAATTCTGATTATGGCATAGATTGCAAAAAGGAACCTTTTCCTAAGTCACCCTGTCTTGAAGCTTTAGAGGTCAATTTACTTCGATAAATTCAAAACTGCCAAAATAATGTTTCCCAAAAGAGAACTCGGGCTAAAATGCTTATCAGTAAGTTAATCAAGCAAACAGTGGCTAAGTGTCACTTAAATGACCAGAGGACACCAAGGAAATAGAAGATATAATTTAGTTGTGACATTCTATCTCCTACCATGAGGTCTAAAATTCATTGTGAGGGTCTGGCACCCACAGCAAAGGGGGCTACCCAGGAGATGCTATTTAAACCATGTAACTAAACATCTACCATATACTTGGCTTTCAGTTTTAGGGACCGTGACTTGTTGGCCAAGTTGTTTTCTTGAGACAAAGGGAAGTCAAGCAATGATTTATTCTTAATATTAGAAATATGACAAACTCCAGAGGAAAGAGTCCCCAAGCGAGGGAGAAGAATCTGTGCATGTATCTGTCAAGATGGCTGTTCCTCCACTTTCCAATTGCTTGTAATCACCATGCTTCAGACTAGTTGAGTTTGTACCTCAACTTCAAGCCTCTAAACAGTCTTACTACACTTACAACTGCCTGGACCACACCACTAAGCTCTTCCAGGTGATGTTCTCACCATGGTATTGTCTGAAACAAAGTTAGTTCAGTTGCAAAAATAAACTTCCAAGAAATTATTATTTTTAGAGATAGTTCCCTCTCTGAGTATAACTGAAAGCTCGTAAAAGTAAGAAAGAAGATGATGTTGTAATGATATAAAATCATCAGTGAGTTATATCTGTCCTATACTCTTTCCAAGGATGGTATGGATGTTTTGGAAATAAACCAGTAAGGGTATTGCATCATTTCAGCAGATAGGAGATTTTATTCCTTCCCAAACTGGGTAACTCTGTGGCATTTATACATCAGCACATATGCTATGTTCTCACAATCCCAAGATCGTAGCAAAAAGACCCAAACAAACAACGAAAAAACAGAAGCTCTGAAGCTGTGAAGTTCAAATCCAGACTTTGCCGAAATTTAAAGGTAGCTGAAGCCAGATATTGTTTCAACACAATAGAATGTTTGGAGCCAGCTGCAAATTTTGGCTATATGAATGCCTGTTTCTGCAATTCAAGCATTTTCATGAGCTAGGCTCTGGTTTGAGCCATGAGCAAGATACAAAAGTAGCCACAAAAGTTCAGAAATTAATTTGGGCCCAAAGTCTCTGTCAAAGCTTACTTGATTCGAAGTGTGTAAAAACTAACACTAATTTTATTCTGTGGTGCAGCTGATGCAAAGAACAAAAAGTACACCTTGGATGAACATGAACATTTTGGGTTGTGATGTAAAAATTGGCAGTGTGGCAAACTCTGCAACAACCTTTAGACAACTGCTCCAATGGTAACTAAAAATGTGCATTTTCTTACTAATCTATATTTATCTCAGCCTGCAGCCATTGGATCTTTTGACAACTTTCTCTGCTAGACTGGTGGCCCCAGGTTTTAAGTTTTATTCACTGTAGAAGTATGCATCAGCAAAGACTGAAGTAGGCATTAAGCTTCTCATAGTCAGGTAAAACAATATCAATACATACATGTTTCCTAACTCCTCCTTGGTCCTGACATTTGCTTTCTGATCAGCTTTTGATCATCCAACCTGAATTCTTGATGTTTGGGCACACTAAAGCACAACAGCCACTGCATCAAGACCTTGAGATTCCTTTGCTTATTTGTGTGTGGATCGTATCAGCTCTTTTTGGCCACAGCAGTAGTCCAGAAGGTAGCAATCAGGTATTATCCATTTCAATTCCCAATTCTTTATTCACTCTTTCCAAGTTGGAGACCCCTCTCCTGTAATTAGAGCTGTCCCCTTGGCTAGTGGATATAAGAAGTATTTGGCCATATTCAAACATGCTATTTGCTATATCCAGATGACCATATGATCTAGATTTTCCTTTCTCATTAATCACTCCCCAGACTTCATGCCACTATTACACCATCAGTAAAGCTTTTATGCTTCATTCCAGCAGGTTAATACGGATAAATTTCAAGTACAGTGTTAATGCCAATTAACCAGGGCTAATACCTTTTGCAGATAAGATCCTGTTTATGGTTGTGGAGGAAGACGGTATTTTCACCAGAATGAGGACAACACGACCTTAAAAACATCTTAAAAACTCCAGAACCCTCAAGCAATGTAGTCTGCCAAGTTCTAAGGTCAGAGTGTCTCACTGAGCAGAAGATATGGAACAAGACAGGCACCGAGAAGTTTGAAAAGTTCTCAGGTTACTTTGTCATTCTTCCAATTCTCGTTTTCCAACCTTCCATCCAACATTATGGGATGAAACCATCTCAAGGAATGAGTTGGAAAAGTCTGAAGGATAACTTGAAACTCTTCTTGCCCTCTGGAAAATTCTGAAATCCCTCCTATTTAATTACAACACAGCTTGTATAACACTTTGGCTGCATTTCTTCCTCTGTTTTGTTTTGTTTGCGTTACTAAGAATATTTGCATGAAAACAGGATATTTGTTTATTAGGAGCTCATCATCTCCTGCTGTGTATTCTCCAGCTTAAGTCATATTCCTTAATATTTATTAGCAAAAGGAGACCATAAATCCTGTTTCCTGTAAATGTGCCTAATAATAAAATGAATGAAGAAACTAAAGTGGAGAGATTCAGGAAGAAAGAAAGAGCAAGTGAGAAGGAGAGACAAGTTAACTTGTGTTTTCCAGAGGCAATGGCCTAAAATGTTCCCCATGACATGTGAATTTTCTTCAGCATTTCTTATCCATGCTTCCATTTCCAAGCAGTCATTCCTCAAACTGGGCAGACACATGTGAAAGTTCTACCTTATCATCAGTAACTCCACCTCATCTCTTTTAGTTCTACTGATTTTCTCTACAAAGAATGCCATGGGAAAGAAGGATTCATACTGCCCACACAGCTGGCACCACAGATATGGAACAGCAGAAGAAAAGATCTAAGTCTTTGCCAAGAAAGGACTAACCAAGCCTCAAGTGCAATCTTAGGTTCATAATGTCTTCTCATTTATCATTTCCTTCAAAATATGGTTTTCATTTCCAAGATGTACTAGATTGATAGATTCTCACATGACTGAACATGTTTACAGTTTTGCAGGCTTTTTTTAGCTCTAAAATCTGCAGAGATCTACAAGTAGTTGGCTAGAGAAAATAAATGAGGAACTATTCTGAAATGCTAAGCAATAGTCCAAAGCATTAACATACGTAACACACATCCAAAGGATTTCTACTCACCCTTTGTAGGATAAAAATGGAGACTATATGCAGTCAGGGCTATACATTTATAAATGTGGAGACATTTTTCTTCCAAATAAGAATCTAGGCACAAGAAAAAGATGCAAAGAAGGGACTGGGAATGATTCCACAACTCTGGCATACAGTACAACCAGTATTACATAATCATATCTTCAGAAATGTTAAGCAAACAAAGCCTATTTTAAAACAGAATAAATATTGCCCTTTCAAAATTGGGTGATAAGCTTCATTGGGTGTCAAAATGCATCTAATGTAGGCTGGTCCCAGCTAGTATAAAGCCATGGACCCACTTGCCATAATTTAATAGAAATGTTTTAACAGCTATCTAAGAATTAATTATTTTTGTTGATTTCAAAAGAAACTGGCATGTCCATTGTATCCTGTCTCTTTTCTTTGACTTTCTTGAAACATTAGTTTGTTTTGCCTAAAGTTAGATTCAAGCTGATTTGTCATTCAAGACCCAAACCACATATTTTCACTGATGTAGGAATGAATTCTGCAGCTACATCAAATTTCTCCTCAATATGTGTCAGGTTCACATACAAAAAGGTCCTAAAATTTTTCCATTTAAAACTCTCACTGGTACAGGGAACTTAACAAGAGAAAACAAGAAATTTGGCAGTTATTGATCTGCCCAAATATACCAGTAACATTCATGGCACTTGTTTTCATGTGATGTTTGTCAAGCTTCTCAGGTCAAAAAGTGTTATAGTGGACAAATCCCAAGCTAAGGTTTTCAGCATGCCATCTCTCATGATATCCAGTACTAACTTTAAACAAGCCCATTTTAGACAAATATGAATAAAGTCACTGGCTAGAAAGCTCAATTGGTGAATGATGAAGTCTTTTTGTCCCCCTACAAAAAAAATGTACCACAATTCCCAGAAAATGAACATGTTTTTTTTCCTAATAACATGAGTTTCATTCTTTTGGTTTCTTATGTGAGAAATCAGCAGTTTCATGAGCAATCCTAGGTGATGGGATCAGTGCAGGAAACTAAATTCCATACTTTTTTTGAAATACAAATACGATGAAGTAACAGAAGATAACTAAGAACAGGCTAAGTGCTTATAATACCCCTGAAATATATATATATATATACTGCTACAGGGGTATATCCATTAACATATACTAAAAGACATGCATAGGCAACATACAACTACAATCCAGGATCCAGATATTTGGTTCTGTAGTACCCAATATTCAGCATCACACCTATTTCTTTTGTCATGTTCAATTAATCAAATGTTCTTGTTGTGACACGGATCTTAAACTTCTTGTCTGGGAGAGCTAAACTCCGACACAGGGAGACAGCACTTGGGATGAATTCTCTTTCAGAAGAAAGCCAGGTAAATGAACACAGAAGTTGTGGCAGTGAATTCTACTAGCTACCCCACCATAGACAGCTGGGTCAAGACTCTGCTCTTGTTTTACAGCTTGAAAAGAACAACCTTCCCCAGAGGTGAACTGTGGGATGCCCTCTCTTATTCCATCTGCTTCCTTCAGAAGGGTTGAGGACAAGACCTCTACTGACTGATTTTTACTTGTAGTGGTCCTTCCATACTCACTAGGACATAGAAGTTTAGGCTAAAAGAACATGAATTGCTCAAATTTTAATCAGAGACTTGACTACCTGCCAAACCATCCCAGAATTGGTAAGGAATCAGAAGGTCTTAAATCATGTTTTAGACACAGGTTTTAAATCATTTGGACTTTACATTTATAATAAACTACATGCTTTATATTTTTTATATAAAACTCCATCAGTAACAACTCAAGCCAAATGCTCACTAAAACCAAATTATTCCCATGACTAGAAGTGCAGAATTTTTAACCATATCAGAACAGAATCTGAAAAAAAAGTTGTAACAATAATCCAAATTTCTAGCTGGCAAATTTTAGAGAAAAAAATTGTCAGCCTGAGATACCTGCTGTGAGACTTCTAGTTCCATATTTATACTACTAGAATACAATGTACTTACTTTCAGAAGCAAAGAGACCCTACAAGTTCCTCTGCAGACAGAGATCTAAAGAACTTGCATAATCATTATTTAGGATAATCTCAGCTTTAGAACTCTTGCTATTTTCCATTGTAAGGATATAAAGTCCTAACTATTACATCTGATGCATTTTGTTGGGAATTCGGGACCTGCATGACTTATATTAAATAATATTTGTATATTTCATATTTTTATTGGACTTCCCTACAGATTTGCCTTGGTGCCAGAATGAGGAGAAATTAAAAAAAAAATATTTAAAGAGATCTCAGTTCTCAAACCATTTAAGTTAAAATCCTGAATATTCTCTCATTACTTGACTCCAGCAAAAGAAGGTGTACATGGTTCACGGAAGCATGGAAATAGGTGCCGTATTTTATTTCAGAAAGATTAACAACCATTTTAAACAGAGAAAAGAGATTTCTTTGGATGAGTGGCAGAGATTGTGTGTATGACATAGGTCAAGATGTAATAGATTCTTGCCTGGATGCTCACCCACAAGCTCTAGATCAGCCTCAAGTCTGCAGTATTCTAAGAACCAGACTTTACAGCAGGATCTGCCTTGTGCAGACTGCTGCTCCTGTGTGGCATCTCAGTAAGTTCAATGGGACTGTGCATCAGATAACAGTTCAGTGCAAAGGTGAGTGTTTTGACTGCAAGATCTTTGAGGCAACAAGGTTGTCTAATTCTGATGTTTACAAAGTGCTGTGCACATCTATAAA
>JAYRBT010000139.1:5984551-6036626 GCA_036023395.1 Myiotriccus ornatus
AACAACAATACTGATAAAACTGGGTTAAGCTAACTAGCGAGGAGAAAATTCCCAAGCTCCCATCCACCGGACCAAAATGAGACAACAGCCAGCTTCCCCCCACCCAGTAAAACCTGTCAGGAACAGTTTGCAGCTCTGCACGTCCTCAACACCTGGATTGTCCGAGTCATCATTCCACACTTGTGGATACATTCTTCTCCTAGGATAACAGAGTACCACCCTCCCCACAGTCCAAATTAGTAAGCATATTTGGGGAAAAGAGAAAAGAAAAAGTGGATACCAAAGTCTTTGTGTAACCCAGGACAGCATCTAAAAGCATTATAAATAAATTGAAAACAGAAACAGTAAAACAAACCTAAGGTTAGTAGATGTCAGTAGGAAAACAGCAGAGTTGGATGCAGCAACCAACTATCACATATATGTAGGAATATATTATCCATATATACTGGAATCAGATCACATCAGGAAGCAGCAGCAAAACGCCTCCTCTGTACAGTGCACTTATCCTAACGTTTTTCCAGATTTGTGTTACTTTCCTATGCCATTATGTATTGGCTAATCCCTGTGTGCAAGGTATCTCAGCTTCATGCATATCAGCCTTTTTTACTACATTAAACGTAACCATTTAGGATTTCTTCTTGTACATGCAATTCTCGAAGTGGCTGACAGTGTTTGACTGTAGAGGGGACAGTCAAAGAAACAGGAATGTTACTCATTGAATACTTGTTAAACCAAGCAAAATAGCTTCTCCAATAGTTTCTTCTTGGTGGCTTTACTACCTATGTATGTGCTCACAATGGAAGACGTATCAAGTAGAATGAATCTGTTTATGATGATCAAGTAGAGAGAGTTTAAAATTTCTCTACAAAATTCGAGTCACAACCTTCAACATTTTTGTGAATACCCACCACTTGGTCCACTAATTCAGATCCACTTCCCCAATGCTTTTTGCAAAAATATCAGTCAAATGCATAAAGAGTCAACATCAGAAGAATAGTTTAGAAGAACCCAAATGATCTCTACATAGGAGTGATGAATGTCTACACATCTCTTTACCTGAAACAGTATTTCTGCAAAGAACTCTTAGAAGCTGGCAGAGCTCCTTTAGTAGCCAGATGAAGAAACTTTACCCGACCCATGTAGGAAAAGAATGCCTGTTCTGTTTAGATTAGGTTTAGATTTAGACCAAGGGAGAGACTTAGATTCTTCCTTAGAATTTCACAATATTTGGAAATGCTATTCTGGTGACTGGAGTTTTTCTCTCTGAGCTATATCTCATCAAGGTGTACATATATACCTCAAATCAGAATCTACTAAAAATATCACTTAAACACTTAAAAGAGAACAAAATAACTTTGATTTTATATTTTTCTGCAGGTTTCTTTCTTGCACCTTGCAAACTAGTGGCAAAACAGAGATAGATAAACTTGAAGGATTTTCCTTAAGATTGATTTTCCTCTTTAAGACAACTGCAAGCTTCTTAATCACTCAAAATCACCTTAGGAAAAAAATGACAATACAGATCCCAAACTCTGGGTACAAATATGTATTCTCAAGGTTGAAATTAGAACTCTCTAAAAACACTCTTTACTAAGGAAGAGCACGTATAACTATATTACTGTACTCTACAGACAAACAGAAAGGCTTTTCAAGGGTAAAAATTTGCTGCTGAGCACACCAAGTCCATACCCTAAGCGCTTGAGGGGCAGGACTACGGGTCTTGCTGATTTTTGTTTGTCTGGTTATTTGTTAAACTTTGGACCAGTCAGATTCCATGGCCTGAAAGCCCCACAGCAGCTGGAGCGTATTAGCGGCAATGCTGGAGTGCATCTTCCAGCATAGTTTCATCTGAAAGGAATCCAGTTCATCTGCTCCAAGATCACTTGCCAATGCATATCAAAGCAAGGTAAGTGTGGACAACTGGTAGATTATCTTCAGAAGAGCACTCCTGAGCTGGACTAAAACGTGCAGGTACATGGCTCCCTGGGCGTATGCTTTGGAAAACACATTGCAATGTGGAGAGATCACTGACCCACAGAACCTTTTCTAGTGTTTTGAAGGGACAATGCCACTATTGGTATGGCCTTCTTATTTAAAAGAAAAATAATAAATCATATGAACGGAAAACTAACATAACATTATTCCTTCCCTGTAATATAGTTTTTCCACATATCAATTTCTTTGGCTTTGCCAAGTCTGCTGGGTCAATGTATAATGGAAACTAGAGATAGTCCAAGCAACTATGAAACAAATAAACTGAACAGTTACATAATCCTTCTGTTCACTTATGATCACGTTATGGAAAGCTCTGAGAAATCTTACTCTAAGTGTTTCCTCTACCGTTTCCTTTCAAGCTTCCTTGCAAACAACAGACATTATCTCCAGTGTCATGGCAGGAGACAATACACTTACCTGCATCTACTCAGCCTAATGAGATAAAAAATAAAAAAAAAAAAAAAAGAAATCTCTATATAAGCAATCTGATGTAATGAAGTAGATTGTCTCCCTGTAGGTGTTAGTGTGTAAAACCAAAGGTAAGAATGACTTTTTTTAAAATTAAAGAAAAACTGAGAATTTCTCCATATGGCCTTTTCTGTAAAATCTAAACATCTGCTTAAGATCCTGCTGCAGTAACACAATATGTCTGCAGCTTTCATAGTTATGAATAAATGCATCTTAAAATACAATACTTCAAAATCCATTCCGTCTCCATTTGCCTGCCAAATTCAGAGTTCAAAAATCTCTGACCCGGGTCCTCTAATCAGTTTCTGGCCCTCCTGCCTCCCTCAGGAACTGCAAAGGTGGAGGGAGCTGGCCACGGCCAGCACTGCTCCCTCCTCTGGCAGGACTGTCCTCTCTGGCATATGTGTGCCAGATCCAAAAACATGTTGTGCTTTCCCACTGCCAGCCCTGACAAAGAAAAAGGTGTTGGAGTACATGGCAGATGCAGCAGGGCTGTGTCCAAGGCTGCAGAGCTCAGGCAGAGGGATCCACTTGGAGGACTGAAATGTATCTGTAGAGCTCAAACTTCCTGTGAATTTTGTTTTGGAAGCAAGAATGATAGGCAGTAACGATGTCTAGAGTCGAAATCATCTTATTAAAAGAACATCTTTGATCTGTCATGGTATGGGCAAAGATATCCCCTAAATACAACATCAAGGGCCTAACAGGTATGAAAGCCGGAACGTTATTTTCAGCATACTTCATTACATGAAAAAGAACAGTTACAGCAAAAAGAGTATCCCTGAAATGGAAAACAAAATATTGGATTTTACTTATTTGTGAGCCAGTCCCAGATGAAAAATCAATTTTAACTCACTGTTCTTTAAAATGAAACAAGGACTGAGGTTCTTGTTGCCTGGGGCTGTGATGCAAGTTTGTGGAACTCTTTTGAAACTCTACTTTAGTTATATCATGATTGCTTAATTTAGAATTGGCTTAGTCAGTGATATTTCTGTACATTATTTCATGGATCACAGCTACGTACCAAAGTAAATGAATGGAAAGATACTTTATTTGATGTTTAATATCAACACACCTTGTGACTATCACAGTATTCAAGCAGCTGCTCTAACAAGAAACACCTTAAAGTTTGGAACTCTTTTTAACTGAGTCTATTTTGTTTATTCCTGATAAATTTTTTCTGATTAGTTACTTAGTATGAGTTATATAGTTATCAGCTCTTCTGAAAGGGCTAATCCCTCAAACCTGCTATTTTTCAAGGTGGTGGGGATATTTCTTTATTATGCTCCACTTCTTTCTCTTTTGTTTCATTTTCTCCTGGTCATAGACTCTGCCAAATATTTCAAAGCCCTTCTTGGCAAATAATAAAATAATTTGGACAGAGTACACTGCAATTAGAATTTTTTGGCAGGTTTCATATTTTGGATGCTGATGAGAAGAGTATCAGTTTTAACATGCTTGACCACTTAATTATTTCAGCTAATTTCCTGCCACACAGCACCACTGCTACAGATTGTGTTTTCTTGAAAAAACAGCAAGGAGACACATTCCAATTTCTGCTTTTTCAAATGCAGATAACGTTAAATAAATCAGTTTTTCTCCCCCATCTGTCATTCACTATAACTTAATTCAGAAAATCTTGTTTCTCTCTCTAACCTTCTGTATCAGAAAACTGTTTCTTACACTCCAGAATGTAATATCATGTCACTTGTTACACAAGAAAAGGTTGTAAACCACACAGAGGAACACATTTGCATTGTTATCATTGGAGGCCAAATTCAATTATTTCCTCTTTTGTTTGGCTTTGGTACCACAAAAATCCATGTACATCCCACTAAGACAATTTTATTTCTTTTTGTGTTGGGGGAACTGCACATGAAGGTTGTGACCTTATGCACATTTCTGCACTCCAGAAGTCATACGATGTTTTTATTGGATCCTGTTCTAAATTTGTGTCAGCACTCCTTTATAAATCCTTATTTTGATATGGATTATAAACTGTTCATAAAAAATCCATCCGAGAGTAAAAGTCTATTTTGTTGGGGTGAGGGGTACTAAGCACCAGACTTGATGATTTGGTATTTCTAGACCCTAAGATTACAAACAAAACACACCTTGTGAGAGTTCAGAAACATTTTTTACCAGTCAGGGGCTTGTTCTCTTTATGCTTCACAGTTAAAGTATCAGGCAAGCTGTTTGTTGGAGTTTTTATTTTCCCTATATAGCTTTTCCAATAAAAACTTCCAGTGAAACCATCAGTAACATACCACAATGCAAAACATGCACATTTCTCCCCCTGCTAGGAGAAGTTCTATTGGTTTGTGTTATTTCTTCCTCACAGAGTTATCACCTTCTAAGAAAAAAATCTCACAAAACTAAATCAGGGTGAAAGAGTACTGAGAGGAAAAGGGGTTGAGATCCATGTCCTCATGATCAGGGAGAGTTGTTTTTCTTTAATTTTCTGTCTACATTGTGGTATTTCACAATAAAATAAAACTGCATTTTTTTTACCTGTCGCCGTAGACAACATTACTCAAGAATCATCTTCTGGCTTGCCAGCACCATCAGTTCCTCAGTTCCATCTCTAGCACAGGCCATGATTCTTTCTGCAAGTGAAATTGAATAAACTTTCATAATAAGGTTAGGAAAAAGTTCTAAAAGTGTCGCTTTTCCCTCCTTCTTTGTTCTCCTGACCTCAGAAAACATGTATTTGGCTTGGGAAGGCAAAACTTGGTTTGTTAATAACCATAACCAGGGATTTCTTCAAAATTGCTTCATTGCCAGTGATCTCACATTGCAGAGCAATCTAAGGAAGCAAGCTGGACTTTCACAGTGACCTTCTCCCTCAGTCACAGAGTAGCTTTCTGTCCTCCACCTTTTAAGCACATTTAGGGAAAATGCACACAGCCCTCACTGTGGGCTCCCTATTCACCAAAATGTGTCTGACAGACAACACAGCAACACACAGAAGTTGTGCAAAACCTCCTGGGACGGCTGGCTGCCTCTGTGAGGCCTCAGAGAGGAGGACAACAAGCACATCTTAGCCATATGAAAAGTTCAAAGCTAATAATAACTTTAAGGTCAGAAGTTCATTATGGAAAATGCTATGGAGAGCTGATGCTGATCAAGACACCATTTTATAAGAAACAAGAAGAAAAACGCAGAAGAATTCATAACATTATTCACAGACTTACAGTGAGCTCAGCTTTGTGGAGTCCCGTGTTGCAGTGAGAGCCATTCATGTGGTCCCTGCTCGCGGTGTTTTCACGATTCTCGTAATTAATTTGATGTGAGTGTTCCTGGCAATGTTGGTGGTTGAGTATTGCAGAAGCTGGATAACACTTCACTGATGATTTGCAGAAACCCGTGTATGTTTATATCTTCAGCAGACCATCAAATCCGCAAAATACTTTGGTCAGTTTAATAATTATCCTGGGAAGAGGAGTAGTGCTGCCATTACCAAGATTCTGGCTTCTGCCTAAAGACTTCAACCAGTTTTCATTCTTTGGGGTCACAGATGTGTTTGAACATTACACAGAATGCATTACTTCCATAATGGGATTGTGACTTGTTCTTGATCTGCATTGCTTTCATCGCCACATCCACATCAGCTATTTACGTCGATCTCAATAACTAGTCACACGTATGTATATCTGCAGTGGCTACATGAGGACTTTCAAGAAAACCTGTGAATCTTGCTCCTTGTATTCTGCATTTTCTGTTTCATTAACTCCATTTTACATAATTTGCTTCTTAAAGTAAAGATTTTAAATGGCTTTTTTTTTTTCTGTTATTGAATATTAACACCTTCATTAAAACGCATATTTTCTTTGTTGACCTTCTGTAAGGGAGTGGTTTCCATTAACAGCATTCAGATCTTAGTGAGTTGGTGGAACCCTAGATTTCAAATTAGCACTGTCACACGTAATCAGTAGAGAAAAAAAATCCATGAATGTACAGCAGATACATTCAAAAGGGATAAGCACTTAAAGTTCAAAAATACGTAGACATACTTGCAACATTTTCCATTGAAAATACCAACCATAGTTAGACCCCAAAGAATGCAGAGAATAGAAAAAACCCCACAACAATACAAAAGAATGTCAAATGAATTGCATAACTTTCATCCATGTCTTCAGCTTTCTCATTTGATGAGGATAAGCCAGGCTCTTAATAAAATCCGTGAGATTTACCAGTCACATACCTGCAAGGACCTGGGCCTCTATTCTTTGTATAGTTTCAGCTCCTGACGCTTCACTTTTTCTTGCTTGCAATATGTAGATAAACAGAGTAATAAATAGAGCTGGAACTGCAGCATTCTTCAAAGTTTTTGCTGCTTCTTCAGTTTTCGCTGAATCCAAGGCCAAATATGTGATTAAAATAAAACAATTATACAAACCCTTCTGCACATTTACTAAAGAAAAGGCAACCCTCATACATATAGCCAGTCACTAATGACAACTGGAAATGGAAAATCACAAACACTGGTACATTCTCCAGAAGACCGAAGATGGAGTCAAAACTACAGCTTCCTCTCCTAAATGAAGGAAAAACTTGCTTTTCCCTTGTTTTATTTCATAAGCATGTAAATGACAGAGGTCATTTCTGGTGCTCACTTCACGCTTCAAGGAAAAGAATTTTCCTCTGCACAGAGTACAGCACACTTAGCACACTGAGTCTAACAAATGCAGAGAACAAGAAAACCCCTCATGATCTCAATAAAGACAATTAGAAAAAGAAACTAAATGGAGATAATTTTCAGAGATCATCGCACAGCTAGGGGCACAAAACATCCACTCCCTGTTGCAAAATAAACAGAGCACATGAAGGCAAGGTATGCCTGAAAGCAAATTACCTATTTATGCACTTTAAAATTCACAAATTAGAATAGGCACACAGTAGGTGAGGCCTATAGCTTAGAGATGACTGTGTCTAAGATTCATATTCCTTATTTCTATGCCTATTTTGGGTATTTTGGCCTTAGATTACAAAGGGCTAAGAGAGAGAATATCAAATCTATCATGTCCTGCTAAACCAAATACACTAGGTAGCACATATTTTAGTATTTTTCAGACAACTGTACCATGACATTGCTGTTAAATTATACTGAAGTTACACTATGAGACGTGCAAAGAAATTATCTAAATGCTGGTTCCTTGAACTCTGTGCCATCAGGAAAATCTGGCATCAAACCCAAACTGGTCCAAACCAAGCTTTCAAATTGAAAAGGGAGGACAAATGATTAGTCATCCTCTGTAATTAGAATGGTGATGCAGTCTACTGTAGACGACCTTCACTTAGTCAATGTAGTCATGAAACGTTGTGTCTTGAGCTAAAAAAGCACATAATTCTGAACATAAAACTTTGTTTCCCAAGAATAAGTTTTATTTTTGCCTCGGATGAATATTTTTGGATGGAATCTGTTTCGATTTTCAAGTCCAGAAGGAGTTAGTTCAACCTGGTCCTTATTCTATCCACTGGATAACACCATTTTGCATTTTTTAAGGTCAGATTAAGGCACTTGAGTGAAGGCCTACCACAAAACACCACTTTTCCTCCTGCCTCCAGTCTCAAATCTGCCTTTCTTGCACTTTAAAGCAACAAGATGCTATCTTACACCTTCAAGAATCATTGTAGATTAAATTTCCCTCCACTGGCCTCACATCACTATAATTTTCTAGCTAGTTTGTCCCTCATGGTGTCTTCCAGCACCCACTAGAACGTGGGCATGCTGTTTCAGCGTAGGCCCTCTCCCTCATATTCCATTCAGAGGGAGAAGCATTCTGCTCAAGTACCTACAGTGTGCTGAGATTTGCAATCTCCTTTGCTCCTGAGGGAGTCTAGCCCAAGGCCAGACTTGCATGCAAGTAATTTTTTATGCATTTTATAAAGCAAGCAGCACCAGACTCCTGTGGCAAAGGGCCAAACATAGCTGGGTCTCATTCCAGACTCCATACAGACTATGGTATCAAACCCATTGACGCTGTTTAAGAGGGCACACGTTAAAAGGTCCAAAGAGAAATGTAAAGTAAAACTTGTGGCCTCCATATGCAACTCTGTTCCCCAGCAGGCAAGGATGTAAATCTCTGGTTTCTCAGCAGTTGAAAAGAACGGCCCAGGATCAGGAACCTCAAGTCCACTGTGTACCAGTGCCTGCTATTCTACTAGCTGGCTGTAAGTCTTCAAAAAACACCTCACCCTTGACAGGGATTAATTGGAGATTAGTCTTTCTGACCTGAGTAGGAACTTCAGAGAAATACCGACTAATACCACCTGTAGCTGCAACAGACTAACATGAAACTGCAGACCTTGGGAAAAAAAAAAATACTGGACTGAGAAGAAAAACTACAGAATGCTTTTCGGTAGATCCTGCGTACCACGGGGTTTACATCTAGCTAGGCTCTTCAGGAAATATACCTGGTTCAGTAACCACAGTCAGTCCCAGGAGTTGCTATCCCACTGCTGAAGACAGTAAAATTTAAGTACACTGATGACTCCCTCACATTAAAAGGAGGTACCCTGCCCACTGTTTAAAGAAACCTGTAAGATCCTCTTTCCAAAACACTGGATGTACCAGCTTCTGCTGAACAGGCAATAAGGAAGTATTTTTCTCTGCTCACACATAGGTAGAAGGAGGCCGAAGCAGTTTGGGTATTTCACAGGCAGGATTCTAGGAGGAAACAAAAATAAAAAGGAAACCAACATCTTTATGCTTATTGGTGTCCTCAGTCTATTCTACCTACTGCCATAATGTCAGCACCTTACAGAGGGCTTTTCTGCAATAATAAGAGAACTTTTTTGTGCCACATGCACAGACATGCCTGGGCCAGTTAGCAACTCCTGGAGTTACCCCATTTTCAGGGTGTTTATGGATTCTGGATGCCAGGTTGGCATCAGCTATAGCTAGTTGAAATAAACTGAGCTAAGAATTTCCTTCGGAAGAATGAAAAATGAGTAATCTCATGGCACTGAGTTCTGGGGCCCAAAGCACTCTTCCGTAGTGTCTCTGCTCCATTTTGGCCCTGCCCCGACCAGAGCTTGTGTTTAACTGTTGAGTTGAAAATGCCCTGTAACAGTAAACCTAAGCAAGAGATGAGTTTGACTTACATCATATGATGAAAAAACACTGAGCCAGATTAGATAGCTTAGTTTACAAACAATAAATGAGGCAATTTGACCCAGAAATCTTTGCTTAAAAATTTGTCTAAGTATGTGGAATGCACACATAATCATATGAAATGTTAAAAAAAAAAGCTTTTTTATTGTTGTCAATAAGAAATGTTTTTTTGCAAACATGCACTAATTTCACACAAATGCCATATTCATCTGAGCTTGCATAAATAAAATTGGCAATATTGTCTGAAAGGTACCTGCAGGTATCTGTGAGGTTCTTTTGTAATTTCCACAGGTGTATTTTAAGCACAACTGTTTGCAAGTCTGTTTAGTCTGGATTTATTTCTATTCAATCAGAAAAATTTCGAGCAAGGCAGATAATAGAACCTTTTTCCACATTTGCAGGAAATTATGAGGGTTTCTGCCTTATAAGAAAACAGTCCATCTGAAGTTTCTTTCAGGTGTTAGTATTTCCCAGCAAAAAATATTCCCTATCTTGCAGTGCTCCTCACTGAGAAAACATCCAGAACTAGAGATGGCTCTGTATTATGTTTATGAATTACCTGGGAGCACATTGCAAACTATTACAATTTTTACTATCTGAAATGATTTAATGGTTACCCACAAATTGTGCAACTGGTTACCTAATACACGTCACATGACTTTCTCTTCCTTGATTAGATTAAGCAAATCTGAGCCAGGGGCTCAAAATGTGCTTTTCAAGAGTGTTCTTATGAACAAAAAGGTACTTTCACTAATATTCACAGAAGGAAAATAAAAGCCCCAGGTCAGGAAATCACTAAAGCATGTGTTTAATTCCTCCCCTCTTTAAGAAAGGACTTATGCACACACTTAAGTTGCATTGCTTAACAGCTGTCTGAATGCTTTTCTGAACCAGAACCAACAAAGAGACAGCCACAGTTCAGTCCTCTTTATACCCTAAAAATGGTTTAAAGAGAATGAAGACTTCTGATTTATTGCAACAATCACAGTCTTTCAAAAGTAACTAATTTTGCATTTTTCTAACCTCTAATAGTTTGTATTCAGTTAATATTGGCTTTCAGCCCTCTGTCCTTAAATTCTCGTGCTCTCATGTGTTCAAAATACGCCTAATACTATAGCCTCCATATGTCCCATTAGACAAAATTTGTGTTTTAAAGCTAGATCCAAGAGTAATTGAAGTTAATGGAAAGATTTAATTGTTTTCAATGAGAGCTGGATGAAGAACTGATAGTTTAACTCTGGACACTCTCTTTTGAACATTCTCACTAAGGTGCTGATCCAACTCCCAGTGAAGTCAATAGAAGGATTTGTGCTGGGATTTGGATCATACCTCTGTTCTTCTTGGAGTCAAATCCCCTTTGTCAATATGCACATGGACAAATACACAGATCTAAATGAAAACAAATGTTTGGCAACTTGTGACAGAAAGTCCAAATCTGTCTCTGTGTATTTGGGCCAAACCAAAACTGTTACGCTTGACAAAAACATCATTATGCTGATCTGGTTTTGGTTTTTGCTTACTAGCAATTGTTTGGTGAATATAAATCTAAGTTCTCATATTTTATTTTTTTTTTGCATAAATGTATTCTACTGTCACTCTGGAAAGTAAAATGAGAGGGATTTCTATGCAAAACTCTCTGTTCAGACTTGTCATAACTTTGACAAACATAATCCTCTCAAACTAGAACCTTCTATGCTTGGTCTCCATCAAGAACAATTCTACTTTTGCCAAGTATGAAGAAGTTTGCTTCAGCTCCCTTTTAGTTTCCAAAATACAAAAGGTTTCTCATTTAGGATCAATCCTACACTCAAAACAAAAGGGATATGGGCTGGATTCCCAGAGGTGAGGCACTCTTGCAGTTCCCATTGGCTTTAGTGTTTCTAAAATCAGCTTCTGTGTTTTTAAAACAAGAATTCCAAGGGGATGAGGAAATACTGACTTGGACACAATGAGACAAATGGAGCCTTGGCTAGCACACTTGCAGGGAGTAGAGATGTTGCTGATTGCTTCATCTGCTGAAAGTGTGCGTTACGTGCCATATATATGTTACGCTGTGTGCTAACAGAGCAGTTTTCATGGTAGCATACAAGGACAAGAACAAGGTGGAAATTCGGGGGAAGATGAAGAGATGGTAAACCTTATAAACCTTTGCACGTCTGTGTGTTCAAAACAACTGAAGCGGCCTTTTCTGATAGATTGATAAACAATTTCACAACTTATACCAATAACAACACAGGCCATTCCATATCCTTAAAGAGACTGATTTTTAAGACCCAGTCACAATATAACTGGTTCAGCTCCTTGCATCTTTCTAGAATGGCGCTGTCACTCTTCCATTTTAAGCTAAGATGATCCTTTCTGTGTTGTGTCACCCCTCCAAGTACCAGCTCAGGCTACTCATTAGGTCATTCTGCAGTCATTTAGCTTATGACCTCCAAGATATTGTGTTGCAGTAATTTTTACTGCATGAAGCAAATACCATCACATTATTTATCTCACCGTGTTCTCAAGATACCAGGTAGTCACCTTTAAAGTACATCCATATCCCCTTATGGTGATAAGGACACAAGAAATATATGCATACTGAAAAGTAATACCTAAACTCTAAAAATCAGTGAACAAGCACCAAAAAAATACAGTGAGACTGGCCTAGTAATAACCGTATGGTTTGAAAATTATTTTTTTTAATTAACTCATCAGCAAGGTAACACAGAAAATCTTCTGGTTATCCACTGTCTTTCTGACATAAGATACATAAGTCTTATGACATAAGTCATAAGATACTTCCCTCTGCTGGTCTATTTGTTGGAGTAAAAGGACTTGAGTTATTTTTTGTGTGTTTTGCCTGTGTTTGACTGTTTGTTTTTAAACAAAGCCACAGGCTGCAGAGCCTGGAAAATCTTTGAAATAATAATTACCAAACTATAAAGTTTGCAATGAGAATTTCGAATTATATTAAAAGGTAAGAGAGTGACCAAGAAGCTATTTGATAAAGAGATACTTCTTTAAATATAGGAAAATATCTTCTTAAAATATCCACATTATCTAGTAAAGAAAAACAAGACTAAGAGAGCAGCAAAGTAGAAGCAGGTTTGGTGAGTTGGTAGCACCAGCAAAGAGGCCAATAGATAAGATTGGTAGAATTACAATTCTGTACATGTTCTCATCTGACATGCATGATCAAACAACTTCCAGTTTATTTTGTCTGCTTCAGTTATTGATCGTTGACCTCTTTTCTGGTTTTCCCTTTTCCACAGTAGGGCTTTATCCCAATTAGGGTTTCAAGACATTGTTATATTAATATCATTACAATGATGACAGAAAGACTAAAGTGACTGACAATCAAACCCATAACTTGAGAGTAGAAAAGTCAAGAGTCAAGAGAAGGAATGCCACCTCCAGAGACAGAAGATAGAATAGAACAGTTCAGTCAAAAGGAACCTCCAATGATTAACTGCATGGGATAGGTCCAACTGCAAAGGTGATAGTGATTTGAAGGGCATCTGTCTCTAGAGGAAGAAAATAATATAGATCATACCAAAACCCGGTAATTTGAGTAGCTCCATAGAATTTATGGAAGAAAACTGGGTTCCTTAGTTTGCCAGCCTGCTGAGGTGTTTATCTAAGTTTTTGCTTGTTTTATAGACCTTGTTACTGCTTTTAATGACATAAAGAAAACAAATTAAAATAAAATGAAGAGAGAATACAAAACGTCCCCTTGCATTAAATAGGCTGTGAATTACAGAACAGCAGTAGCTACTTTTGAAGACTAGAATGGTAAATGCACACATGCTGTAACAGCCTCAGGGGATGACAGATGCCAAAATTTCTGGATGATCTGTTCCTTCATCTTCAGGCAGGTACTGACAACAGCTCCTCTCTAAAGGGAGCTGTGTGTTCTCCTGACATCCACATCAGACGACTGAAATCCCACGAGGATGCCAGTGCCACAGTTTTTAGCCTGAAGATCAGAGGGTGATTTTAAGGCATTTCTCTAATGCCTGCTTTAGAAAAGGCAGCAAAATCTTGAAAGAAATAAGGGATGCCCTTTCAAATACACCTCTAAATATGGTTATCAAGTTGTGCTCGGCTGTGTAGTTTTTCCAGACTGATCACTTATCTCAGAAAGCCAAAATATATCACTGAGGGAAATCAATAGGAAAGCCTTCTTCCAGAAACGGTTGTTCAGAAAAGGGTACATTACCACTGTAAAGAGAATTTACATTTAATGTTTTTCAAATCTTTATTAACTTGATAACCTGCCACTAAACTCCCTACTATGTACTGAATCAGGTGTGTAATTTTAGCCTATTTCCTAATTTAAGTCTGAAAACTGTTTTCTCTACTCACTGTGCATCTCAAGCAAATTCAAAAGCAGATATTAGAACTCAGTACATTTCTTGAGGAACCAGCAGTGTTCTTTGTATTTAACCCTGTGACCTGTGCCTCTGTATGGGCTAAATCACACCAACCTCTGTGGGAGGAATATTTCAGTCCCGAGCCACAGTCTCACAGCACTGGAGGGGCCTGTCTTTGAAAGAGTGAAATTAAGCACACAAAACGTTTGAGAAAGTTCAGATTGGTAAAACTTGGCAGGACAAAAGGACAAGTCTTCAAACTGCTTTACTTAGCAAGATTTGGGAGAAATGCGCCGACTGTACACTCCCTACCCTCATTATATTCTTGGAGTTTTGACTTCCTCTGTTGCTCCCTAGCCACAGATAGGTATCTAAACACAGGGAAGGCAGACTGTTTTCACAGCTGCTAGAACCGTGTTATACCTATGTACTGTGGGCCACACAGGGGGAGCACAGTCACTTGACTATTAAAATAATAAGATGTTGCTTAAATCAATAGGTTTTAATTGTGCGGCTCAACATTTGGTTCTGTACCTAAAGAAAAAAAAAAGTTGCTAGTAAAAGGAGACTAGGTGGATTTCTTGGGGGGAATCAGAACAGAAAAGAATGCAACATTATGAAACCACCAACACTCTGCAGCTCTTTGTCTATACTTGACAGAGTATACATGGTTCTGCATTTCAGAATGTATCAATTCCTCACGAATTCTAAGCACCTGGTAGGTCAAAATGGCACCTCAGGAATGATTTTTTTCCCTTTCTGAAGCGTCACTAAGATAAAGAAAAAATAGGAGTCCAAAATCTGATATTTCAGGTTTTTTTCAAATGGGAGACATCACTCCCTTCTCAACTGAATACTGCACTTCAAACATCTGTATTTCACTTGAGGAACAAACTACTTGTATTTGATACAGGCCTCATTGTATTTCCAGCACATACAGAGCCTTACTTCACTATCTTATGCTGGCTCATACTGGCAAATGCCATTTGTCCACTGGCCTAAAAATGCATTTATTACCCTATTTTTTTGGAGGGGCAGGTTAGCATCACAAAAATGATCTTGTAGTTGGTACTGTTGGCAGTGCCAGATGAGAAGTCAAGGATTCTCAGACACTTCAGAAGTTATTGTGCAAATTTGCAGCTTCTGGAAATTCATGTAGGTTGGCCATTACAATGAATGGAGTTTTGCCAATAGGCCAACTGATGACCTGCCTGTTAAAACAAAAGAAACCCAGACTTGATCACTCTCTTATTCTTCTGATTTTTTTGCAGATTTAGAAAGTGTAGTACAACTGCTTAAAATAACCCCACAATTTATTATTCCAGGAGCAATGTTTTCTTAATAATACAGGCAAAGTGTGTCTGGAATTTAGAAACACAATTTATTTTCCCACAACATGCCAAGCAATCAAAAAAGTTACATTCCATGTCCAGAACAAAAAATCATGGCTGTTACAAAACAAGAAAAAGTAAATCATAATAAAAAAAATACTGCTAAGGCTAAAAATCTATAAAGTAACACTGACCTTTTTATATACCTCATAAACAGCACAGAGAAATTCCTGCTTCTGCCAAACACTCCAGATTGCAATGGTGTTCCAAATTTTCATTAGCACAGGAACCATGCTGACTGAAAGCCAGTGGCTCAAACTGTTTACTCTCATTTGCTTCTGTAAAGGAAAAAAAAAAAAAAAAAAAAGGAGAGATGAAAAAACAACCAACCACACAAGTTTATGTCACTATGACACCTCTAGATCGTAAAATGAGCAAACAAGTGACACAAGCCTCTGGATTTTGGGGTTTATTTTTCCCTCCAATGCTTATGCTACTTAAACAGTTATACAGATGAATGGCACTGAACAGTTCAGGCCCTGACTCAGGACAGTATTAAATGTATTAACTTTAAACCTCATTTAAGGTGCTTCAGACCTGGTACCTATAGTTAGGACAGCACGTGCATGGGTTGGTAAGCAGGGACAGTATATTTCAGATCATTTTGAGAATGACTTGAAGAATAAATGTGTGTTTGTACCTGATTTTTCTCAGAAGATTGCAGTGCAACATTTGAAAATGAAACTCCATTAATCATGCTTCTTTTTTGCATATATCCCGTTCAAACACATTTAAAAATTTCTCAACTTGTCTGCCATTACATGAAAACAAAGTGCCATAGAAAGCCTCTTAGTTACTTAGTAATATACTGTAAAGAGGGATTTATGGGGCAGCATAGGCAACAGATAAAAATACCGACTGTGTAAGACTCAAACCTGGATTCTGATTTTACCCATCATAAAATTCAAGGTAATTTGATCTAGAACTTTCAATTAATAAGTATGTATCCCTTCCAAATGCCTACACTCTCAGTTTTGGAGATCCTGGTAATTACCTTGTTGTCTCATGAGACCTTTTGATATTTAAGACATTGCAAAGCAGGAAAAGTAGTTGGTGGCTACCACTGATGCTGCTCACGTTGGAACACAAAAGACTGTGCTAGAATAGTCATTACTAAACCAAAATAGGAACAAGACATGATTCCCTTATTCTTTATTTCATGTAAAAATGAAAACCAAACCAAACAAAAACTCCAAAAACCAATCCAAAACATGGGAGACTGGAATGGAGAGGAAGAGAAGAAGAGGAAGAGGAAAAAGAAAAGGAAAACCCATTAGTTCAATGCTTTTCCAGTTATCTTCCCTGTAATATATATAGATGGAAAATAAAACTGATTAAGGGGGCTTTGGGTCGGTGTATGATACTGAAGTGTCACAAAAAAAAGTCTATTAAATCCTCACCAAATATTGTTTCAGCTGCTTCAGAGCACACTCTGCAGTCACATAATGTTGAAGGTACCTGATTCCTCCTCAGAAATGTTCAACACCTCCTGGATCTGGGTCCTGTTACAAGAAAAACAGTTGAAAGGAACTGGAAGTGAAAATAATCTTTGTAGCAGATGATGTGGACAACATAAGCTCATTGTCAGAAAATAGTGGAAATTAACAAAAGGGAACTAAAACTGTTTCTTTGTATAAAGTGTGCTAACGATTATGTCAGAATACAGAGAATGCCGAATAATGGAAAAAAGGAATAATCAAATTTAATTGAAAGGTGCAGTTTTAAAGGGAAGAATTTAATCTCTAAGACTAGTAAGAAAAAAGCATGAAATCCATAATACCGTATAAAATTTATTCTAGTCAGCAACCTATTTTAACAATGCCATATGACTCAGTAGTGGAATAATTCCTAAGATGTGGTTAAATAGGCAAAATATTATTATTTTAATATTAAATACAATTATGATTACTTGCTTTCTCAGTTGTTTCTTTCACAAGGGCAGTCATAATCCATCAAGTCGTAAATTTGGCATGTGTCACTTTATTATTTAATTCCACACTCACAAAATTCACAAAGAATAAACCTGATGAAGTACACATGCATCTTAATAAGTGAAAGGGACAAATGAATTCATTGTCTATTGAAGCAGTTTTATAATATCAAAATATATGCTGAATGAAGCTGCAAGCTATTAAAACAAATCATACAGGTTTTAATTGCAATTTAAATCTCCATTATTAAAGTAATTAAATGACCCTAAAATAAATATTATGGAAGCCATATTGTCCCTGCAAATGAACACAACATGAGAGAGTGATGCAGTAAAACACCCTAACATTAACATGCTGTATGTACCACTGTGACTTCCCACAGAGCTAAAACAACGAGAAGTAACTCTTCTCTTCCATAGCTGGGGGCAAAATTCTCCTTCTCTCCCTTTAATCTGCCTTTGTTGGCCATGCTCACCAGATTTGCAGAATTCCCACTAACAGGAACCACCTGGAGGCAGCCAGGTTCATCAGCACCATGCACAGAGCAGAACAGTAACACAGGAACATGGGGACAGCACTGCTGGTCTGTTCACATTTTCTGTACACATTTGCCATCCTGTCTGCACACTGCCCATACAAAAAAATATTTAGGTCAAAGTCAGGGTGACAAACGCTCATGCCCTGCTTGGTGCCTGAGGGCTTTCCCACTCCTGCTGCCCTCAGCACGCTACGGTGCCTAATGTAATGTTGATATTAGCTTTCCGTGCCCACCCATGCCACGGTGATGGAGCTTGTGTGGGGCAACATGACCATGCTGGGCCCAGCCTCCTCACCAGGGTGCCTGGAGATCTCCAGTTTTGGGGGAATGTCAAGGCAGCGACATCAGGAACCTTACAGTGACTAACTCAGCTTCACTGCAAAAATCGTCCCAGTTTAAACAATAAATTTTGGCATTACTGTGTGGCAGCAAATTACAATGGAGGAGTAATTCTTGATATTATCCATGTGAAGAACATTATTCATATGACATTTACATATGAGAATTTGGAGGGTCAGCCATAACTGTAGGGTTTTTTTTCTTCTGGGCAAGCAGCGATCTCCAAATACATGATCTGATATTATTTCTTAAAATAATCTTCTATTTTAAAATACTTGATATGTGATCATGACATTTATGATCTGTTGCAGAGCCTGTACTGAAGTCTAGAAACATTTTAACCGCAGTATTCACTGCCATTTCCTAAATCATCACATCCCACATTGATTCTGACAATAGAAGAAAGGATGACAAGGGCTGTGAAATAGCTGAATTTGAACAGAATGCCACAGTTTTTACTTAACCATCTATTTTTCACAGACTATGAGGTAACACAAATAAAGGACTCCTTTCTCCTTCTCCACAACCCAGACTGGGAGATATCCAAACCCTTCAGTCCAGTTTAAGCACACAAGGACAACTCCTCAGGACTGTCCCTTTACAAATAAATACTCACAGGTCTCTGTACTTCCTGCCAAATTCCACAGGCCACCAGGTCCTTTCTGGCCTCCTCTTGTGGGCTGGAGGAGCACAAAGTCTGGCAGATTGCTACCCACTCTTCGTTGACCACCACCAAGCACCAAGGTAACTCTACTACCTTTCCAGTCTGACCCACCAAACACAATCCTGAACATTATCTGCCTTCTGAATATTACCTGCCAAAATCCTTAGCAGCTTCACTGAAAGCACAATAGTTAGACTTAAGGGAATAATTCAAACATTTTAATTTGTCACGGTAGCATATAACTCTTTAAAGTCAAAATTTATTAGAAGGCTGAATGCTTAACAGATGGCTCTTATACTTACATTTATAAATAAATGAATGACTTGTAAAATTACTGAGCTCTAGATTTTGCCCAACATAATCAGATTGTTTTGTATTGAAATTGCCATTTTGCCTATATTATGTTGATTTTTCCACTTTCACTCAGCAAAAATAAAATCATTTTTCAAGATTCAAGTATTATGTTTCAGTATGGTCAGATTATTCTACTTGACTTTGCAATGAAAGTAGGTAGAAGAGCTCACACTTCACCATCTCCACTGTACATACTGGCTTTTGAAAATGTCTCTCAGCAAACTCTTAGCCTTTTTCTGTGTAAAGTCAAAATGGTTTGTTTAAACCACAGGTGACCACTCCAAACAAAAAGGCAGCTTTAAAAGCTATTACCTCTCTTAATTACCAACTTCCACACCCATGTTTCTGTATGTGTACAACTTTCTCATCTCCCACTGTCTAACCTGAAGGCAGAGGAATCACAAGTTCACCCACATCACTTGGCTTTCCTCTAGCTCCAGGGGTGATGTAAGGGTGTGCAGAGTTTAATACGTTGGTCAGCAAATTACAGCTCAAGATCAGATGCTCCAAAGGTTCTGTGTAACAGGAGCATGCAGTGCAAGCACCTCTGTAAAAGGCACCTTACTGAAATTGAAATGTGTAAATTAATTCCCATGTGGGGAGCTGGCAGGGAGTAGCAATAGTACTGCAAATTCACACTACTGCTCACTGAACATTTTTTTAGGTAGAAGACTCTAATTGAGTGCAATCCTAGAACACACATACTGTAATGGTTATAGCACCCTCCTAAAATGGGAGATATCAGATTTCAGCTGGGAATTGTAACACGGGTCTCCTCCTGCCATGTGACTGTTCCGAAATGCCAAAACATAAACAGTCTTTGTGTGAAATTTAGTCATGCTCTGTGCATGCCTGCCAGATGAAACCCTGAAGGTGAGGTGTGTGAAGTACCAAAGCTGTACATGGAGAGTCCCCTTTGACTTAGGCAGGAATTAGTGGCAGCTGCCTTTAACTTAGGTGGCTGAGTGAATGTCTAGCAACAGAAGCAGATACTACTGGGACTTTCCTAGAAAGCTTTGGCACCTGAAAGCATTACACACCTCTGAGGGAAAATTGAATTTTTGCAGACGCAAGTACATGTAACTGTTGAACCTGTCACCCTACTTAATTTGCTTTAACGATGGCCCATCTACTAAGGCATATATAAAACATTTGAAACCTCATTTTATACATGATGCCTTTCTCACTAGTGTTAGGTTACAAAGTCCTGTTCATGTCAGCCCTTCAAATATGCAGGAGTAGGACAGAACAGATGGTAATTTCTAATTAACGTGTGTTACCCAACCTTTTATGGACACAAAAGTATGCAGAATTCATCCTTCTTTATGTTTCAAATTGTTGAAGAGCAATCAACCATATAAAAAATAAGTATGTTTGTCTTACCTTAGAGACCATTTTAAATGATGTCTTTGATTAACTTAAGGTGCTTGTTGCCTTTTTATTTTTCAAGGTATTTACACAGCTTAGACATTTAGAATATTTTTTCCGTTTTAACTTCTAAGAAATATTTTGCAACATTCTAATTGCACAAAAGCATTCTGATTCTCTTTCCATTCATTTCACTTAGGATCTTGGCAAAAATTACTTCTTCTTAACTGCAACGTATCTATACAGCCCAGCATTTTATTCTTTGGAGAAATGACTTCAGAAACGTCTTAGCAGCTATAAAACATTTTCTTTTATCACATAACTTCTCTGATTCTTGTTCAAACTGGGATTAATCACTCTTAACCAGCTATTTTATAGGCATGATATGAGAATGTCTAAGGTTTATTCGGAGTATTACATTTTTTCAGGATAAAGCAAAGCAGACCATATCAGCCATAGAAAAATATTACTCACTTCCTTCTCGTCACTCTTAATTGGGATCAAGTGGATTTAGGTCAATCACTCTGGTCAAGAAAACTTATGAAAAATACAGATCTATTTATACACGATAGAAGTAATAAATGCTTTTTACAGACAGTCATTATAAAAGCCTTTCATTCCTCATCCCTCACCGCATCACTGTGAGAAATTCTATGGAGGAAATGAATGTATGGGCTGTAATATTGATTTCCCTGGGTTCTCTGGCATATGCTCAGGGTGACACACAAGTCAGTATCACTAACTTATTAATCATCAAACACACACATACAACAAAAACCTTGTTTCAGTTTCTAAATTTGTGCAATTTGACCAGATGGTAATCTCAGCCTGACAGGTGTGTCTTGAAAACTAATTTAAATGTTTGTAAATAGTGGCACCATTCCTGCATTAGATGATTAATAACCACTAATCCTGTCACTCTTTTTTTAACATCGTTTCTGTCTTAACAAATGTCGAACTTAATAATTGAAAGGAAACCTTAACAAATGCCTTTTCAATCTTACTTGTCTTCATTAATTATCCAGCAGCTTCTTTCCCACAGCAGCAAACAGCATATTTAGGTTGTGAAAAACTCTAACTCTTATTTACAGAACGACGTAAATTCAGGTTTTGCTTATTAGTTTAGCAAAGATAAGTCTCTGGGATGAAGTTTTTAGATATCTCTCTTCCTCTAGGTGAAATGTCAGACACACTTCATTAATATTTTTTAAAATTATATATCTATTACCCTGAAAAAAGTTATGCTTTTCCATATCTCTCCATTTTACACCTATTTTTTAAGTTCTTGTATGAGAAGACTGGTCATGCTAAGCTTCATATAGAGTGAACAACCAAAGAAGGGAAGGGCAAGAAGGGAAGGGAAGGGCAAGAAGGGAAGGGAAGGGCAAGAAGGGAAGGGAAGGGCAAGAAGGGAAGGGAAGGGCAAGAAGGAAGGGAAGGGCAAGAAGGAAGGGAAGGGCAAGAAGGGAAGGCCAAATTCTGCAAAACAAAATGACTGTGGGAGCAGCAGGCAGGAAAGCAGCACCAGGCTTTGAGGACAGAACGACAGAAGTGGAAGGAAAGAATAGTTAACACAAAAGGCAGGATATCACAGGTGACACACAAGAGGACAATTTGTGGGAAGGAGCAAGAGAGGAATGGAAGAAACTCTGGGACAGAAGCGGAGACCAAAGCTGGGGAGAACTGGACCGGAAAGAGAAGGAAGAGACAGAACTGTGAGAGAACAGTCTCTTCCAAGACCCAAGACTGCAATCACGACATCTCTTTTCTAGGGGCAAAACATGTACTTCCATTCCCCTCTAGTGGCAGGTACACTTAAAAAAAAAAAAAAAAATAACATCAGTTATAGCATTTTATTTCTCAAGGTAACATAGTAACCTAAAGTTTAAAACTTGCCAGTGACCTGTGTAGGGGGTTCATAATGTTTGCTTTAATCCCTCATTTCACTCTATTTTGTAACAGTTAAAAAACCTTTGAAATTATGATTGAAAGAATTATATAGATGCTAAATACTCAAAATCAAGCAAGAGAAATAAGGAAATTAAGCCCCTCTTTTAATACCTATCAAAGGGCATAGCTAGAATAATGCACTTTGCACTAATACAACACACATTTTCCAAAGAATTACAAATCTGTGTAGTTCCAGACTGGTTGGTTCTCATGAATGAGCAGATAATTATTACTGCTATCCCATAACATATACTGGGAAATTGCCACTTGGCATTCTGGCACTATCCCTTCTGTGCAATATCTTCAATTTACATGTTAATAAATGTCAAAGTATGCCTCCTGCTCTGATATGGTTTCCATTTTTTTGTAATCAAACTTATATTTTTCTGTACACGTAATTCCTGCATGACACCAAATTATTCATCTGGAAAAGTCATAAAAAAACTACATTCATTTTACTTAATTTTGTTTTCTAGAGGAATACAGATTCCACTAAACACAGGGATTTTCATTATGATAAGAATTAAACATTAATCACATAAGACAGCACGTTCCAGACAACCATACCTCTTCAACATGTCCTCTTCCTTTCTTCTGATTTCAGATTCTATTTTCAGAAATATGATTGCTGAAGTGGAAACTGAAGTAAAAGAGGAACTATGCTGCTTAATGTACGTTTATTTTTCTATGCATTATGTTGACAACTTTATTGAGCTTGGATGGAGCACTTCAAAGTGAGCTAATTTTTGCTGTAGAGTTCTGTGAAAAATTAAAGTGAAAGTAATTATTTGTCATCACTAAAAATTAGTAACTGTTGGCATTCTACAAATGACCTGATTTGAAATTTAAACCAGAGCAGTCATGATTTGTAGGGTTTATCAAGTGACCCAAAATACAAGGCCAGCCTAATAGCTTCATTAGGAACCCTTACTTTTTTTTTCATATTGTTTATAGAAAGCCACCAGAGGGATATATTCTAAAAGTTAATAAACCTTATTTAATCCCATTTCATTCATGTTTAATTGTTCTTATCCTAAGTTTCATTGTAGACTTCTAGAAACCCTGAGTAATGTTTGCTTGTGTCTAATCCCAGAAACCTTTTATAAACAGTGTGTTACATTTCAGAACACTAAGTTTTCTATTTAAAACACATCCTTTCATGAAGCACACAAAACCAGTGACAAGGGTTGCACCTGAAGTTGCAGCACAGTTAGAAGGTCTAGCTAAGCTGTCTGATTTGTTAAGTTCATGCTGCTAAATCAACCAGAAGGGAGAGCTTCAAAGACAAATGCGGTAAACGGTTTGGAAAGCCTGAAACCACCAAATGTAATTTATTTGTTTAAGAAAAGCAAATATAAAGGAGACTCATTTTTGCCGACACTACTATGGCTTATTTTCGTTTTCAATGCAGGGAAAATGTTCTCTGCTTTTTAATTGCGTGCTCATAAAGTTTTAATTAGCAAAGTTTCAAAAACATGGCAATCATGCTGCTGAAAATCAGCCATAGTTTTGATTTACAAGTCTGCAAAGGATTACTTGGTAGCAATCAGGATGGATTGCAGTGCTTAAGCCCAAAAAGCTCTAATATGTTATAAACGCACAAGCCAATGATGGAATAACTGCCCTTGACTGCACTACTTAGAAGATATTCAGGGGCAACCAAGAGAGAGATTGAGAGTACCTATACGCTGTGACAAATAGTATGTGAGAACATCAAATCCATGCAGGAAATTCTGAACCACTGTTTCATTTTTTCTTAAATGCAGGTGATATTTAGGAGACCTGAGAAAGCCAACTCTGGGGCAGAACATCATGGGGTCTGAGGACACGTGAACCTGTCACCACCCAAAAGGGGTTGAGAGTGTGGGTTACCACAGGGCCTAACAAAATTAGCAGAAGCATTAATGCAGATACCACAGTCACAGAAGGGTGGTTTTCTTCCCTACCTGATTTGTCTAATGGAAGTGAGTTTTCGTTTTGTTATATACAAGAACCGTGTCAGTAGCTAACAACAGAAAGGGGACGGATGAAAATTGGGAGGGAGTCGTAAAACCTGTTAGGTTACACATTGCAAGGCAACTTCAGTAAAAGCAGTAATAAAATAGCTCACGTTCCCATTATTTATCAATCCGAAAAAATTCACAGTGCTCATGATCAATGTACAACTCTTCCTTCCACCTCTAGAGATACCCACTGACTAAATATGAAGGACTTATGTAGTGTGGCTGATTTCAAACTTACAAACATAAACTCTCATAAGCTTACACTGTATGAAGGTGATTACTAATTCAGCTCTCTGTAATGACCTTTTAAATTTATTTCCTCACTGAATTTCTATGAGTAAAAATTTCCTGAAGACTGGGGCTGGAGGGAACTCTGCTCAGGAACTTGAGGCAACTCCTCCTCCTCCTCCCCTCTTTCATGGGTCTCAGGGTTCCCTCAGCTGTTTCTTACTCTTTTTTTCCCCTCTCCTCAGCTTGTCTGGCATTTTTGCTCTTTTTTAAGCATGCTTGAGGCACCACCAGCTCAGCTGAGGCGCTGAGGGCTGTCCTGTGGTGGGAACCTGCTGTGTCTGGCATAGGGCAGCCCCGGCCATCCTTCCCAGAGCCCACCCTGCCATCCCCTTGCTCTGGCACCTGGGCACCTGCACCCAATACATCAGCATAGATAAATCTCATTACAAAATGTCAGACTGATTAAAATCTCTGGAGGATGTGGCAGAGACCGACCTATGTTTGCCGTAATTAAAGGGTTTTGCAGTTAAAAAATAGCAGATTTTTCCCAAAATGGAACCCTTGGTGTGGCTTTCCCTTTCCCAAAGGAAATGGGACAGTATATGTTGGTGTTGTCCTTAAATTGAATAATCTTTGTCCTTTTCCACTAGACTGTATTGGTCACTCACCACACAAGTGACTGCCCTGGATATACACATGTACATATGTTAAAAGCTGCCATACTGACTAAGAGCTCACAGCTACTTACTGTGTTAAAGCTACAACAAAAATACCTATTTCCATAAAGCTCTCCCTCTGTTGTGGTACCTGTGATTGTAACAACCCCTCTTGGTTATCAGAGAGGCATAAAAGCCACGGTTGGGCTGAAATTACAACCACCCAGGATCACGGTGTTGACCTGCCTGTGCACACAGCAAGGCTCTGGTGTTGCAGTGAAACATTTGGGGTGTAAGGCACCCCAGCTACACTCAGCCTCCTTCTAATCTCCACGGTCTTCCACCAAATCCTGCTCACCTTGCAACCAGACACCTCCAGCTGCAACACACAAACTCTCTGCCCAAAATTTGGTTGCATTTACCATCATTAGGTATTCCTCCCTCGTAAGGGCATCACAGACAGGCTGGTAATCCCTCCTGAATAACAGCAAAAATGACAATAAGAACAGGTAGGCATAGCCACACATTCAAAGAAAGCACAGCAGTTCAAAAAGTACTGCAGGAGGTTTAACACCCACACATGTCAAATTTAGCAAATAATTGAACAAACATTCTAAATTCCTTGAACTGCTGGTATTTCAGATGGCTACGTTTGCAAATATTTTACAAGTAATTACAAATACTGGATTACACACACTATAGAGAATAGTTACTGTCAATACCATCCTCAGTGGAAGCACTACTATTTAACTTGGTATCACCACAGTACACCTTTGGGTATAAAACTGAAAGCTGATAACACAACTGAGTCTGATGAAATTCCTAATGACGTGGTATTAAATTCTGATTGTTGTAAAAAAAAATTTATTTCGGAAGAACCACATGCTACCAACGGTCAGATAAAATTACAGTTCAATTTTACTGTCAGATTTGACAATAGTATTTCTTGAGCTGAATTTAGAATCCTTAATGTTTCTAAGGAATGATTTGAAATCAAGAAAGAGTTATACCCCAGCAAATTCCCAGACAGAAGAGCTCCCTGTAGTACTGCTACAAGAATTTCAAAATCTCATTAGAAAGCATTTCCACGGCTCTTTGAGCTCTAATCCCAAATGGAAAGAGCCAGATAAAAGGAACGTGGATTTAATAACTTTTGTGTCATCCATACTAATTTTTCATAGATAGTTTAAATCACCCAAAAAAGATTAAGGTGACCAGTGAGCTCCTCAATTCTACAATAGCAGTATTTGTCTGCTGGCTTATGTGTTAGCTCTTGGCTAAGTGTGCTAAAATCTACAGATTTATTTTCTTAAGGAAATTAAGGAATAATCACAAAGAAAGAGTAAATTATATATTTCAATGTTCAAGATTCTGTTCAAAGCTAATATTCATATCTTGAAAGAAATGCAAAAGTACATTTTCAAAAAAAAGGCATTGCTTTTAAAAGAAGGGCAATTATCTTGCTTCCATTAGTATTTACAGCAAAGATCAAACATGCTTCAAGGATATTTACAAGCCCTGAGAATCTTGTTTTAGATAAGTGTTCAACTAAATATTTAAGAAGTGTACTACCTTTACTGTCTCCTGATTTTTTTCCTTCTTTTGGTCACCAACAATAAGTTACCATTTCAAGATCACAAATGTAGCACTCCAGCTTCCATTTGATTCATGTGTATGGATAGAGCAGGCCCATTCCTGAGTAGCTTTATTTAAGGCTAACTGGACACGGTCCCAGAAGGATAAAGAATTAATCAAATGGTAACTGAAGTCTTGTGATCCTGTTTATGATGACGATTACCTTGGACAAGTACCCTGGTGGTGGTGAACAAAAATGTAAGTGGGCATATTTAACTATTCGCTTTAGCATTTATCTATAAATGCTATAACCTCTTTTTAAAAATGTTGTCATGTTTATCCTTAAATCCTGTTTGATCTATGTCATTGTACACACACACAAAGGGGAAAAAACAGAGAGAGACATTTTATGTCATATGTAACAGCACTATATTCCACTTAAGGAAGTTTGAAGAAGACTAACCATTGCCTCACAAAAATTAAAAAACACTGTCTTTGAATTAAATGAATAAGTGCTTATTTGCTCTTAAACACAGAAATTTGTTTTTGTCATATATGTAAAGAGCTGTTCCCATTTGATTTAAAATGCAACTAAGATCTATTCTCAATCTGAAGCAGTTCAGAGGAGCCACCAGCTACTTCAAACTTGGGCAAAAGGTGTTCTTTGGACAGATTTCTACATTTTGAGGCCAGAAGTACCATTTTGATTATCTAGTCTGATTTTCTGCATAACAGTTAATACATAACTTCCTGTATAGACTTTCACCAAGTGATTTCTTCACCAAGCCTTTATTTTCTGATTTAACTGGTCCATAATATGGTTTATAAAAGAACCAACTTTAATTCATTCGATGTTGACTTGCTTTTAATGTTAGTTCATGCAGAAAAGGGACCAATTGACTTCTGTGAGTACAAGAACAGAAAAAAGCACAAGGGATCAGCAAATACACCTTAGAGCTCAACATTTTCCTGTTTCTGAAACTGCCAGTTCGTAGGCAGTTTATCTTCTTCTCCTAAATCTTTAAAGTCTTATTAAACCTTAGTCCTTTGATATTGATGACAAGTCTCAGAACCTTCTCAGAATATTAACACCAGAGGCACAATCCTCGTTCAAAAAGCCTGAAGAAGACTTGATCAAATGATTTTCATTAACAAGTGGAACTGACAACATTTTTCTTGTCACTTGAAAATGCGTGTCACTCCAGGGACTTAAAACTGCTTTTCCATTCATCTGTCTGCCTAAAATCAGCATCGTTAGAAACGGCACTTACGCTGAATCTCCTCTCTTTCTGCTCACAAGATCAGTGTTCCTACAAGGCTGAGAACATTTTGCCTCTGAAACCAGTAAAAGAGTGACTTAAAATCATGCCTAAATTTACTCAGCTCTAAGTCTACAGAGAAGTGCTTGGTGGTGGCAATGCCACAAACTCCAATTTACCTTTTTCTCCATTTCAAAGGCAACTGAGCAACCCTAAAATTCAAGGTGCTGATGCATAGTTTCTCTGAAGCAAAAACACAACAAACAGTACAACTGACAGAGGTTTCCCTTGTCTCCAAAATTAAAAACATTTTATTTAATTTCCCAATGTCTGGGACTTCAGCAGAGCTGATTTATTATACTGCTACACAAAACCAGACTGATACACCAAGTCCCACAACTGACCTCTGGTTCAGAAACATCTGGTCTAATGACATGAAAAAGTTCACTACATCTGTACATAGTAAATCAATTAGTCAGAATGGAACTTGGCAGCCAATAACATAGAAGTATGGCACACAGAGTAAGTAATGATGGCTTTTACTGAGTTTAAAGGTACTTTAGGACAGACATGGTTCAAGGGTCTTCTTTCCTAGGGTGTCACCATCTGTGTAACATTAATGATGAAGACATATCCCAGGTCCTGCTTACACAAACAAAATATATTTTACTTTTTCTTCTTTTTCTTGAGGGATCAGGTCCTTATGCTTTGATTATATCATCTTCTGTTGGCTCTCCAACAGCAGCGATAGAAAATCCTTCTACAACTACAGGCAACTCTCATGTTAACAGTTGGCAGTTTATAAATTAAGGTTTATAAAGTCAATCTCTTCTTTAATCCCTTGGATAACTCTCTTATTTATTTTTTTCTATCTGTCTCTACAGAGAAGTTTTATCAGGATAAGCTGAATTTGCTTAAAGCACATCTACTAATTTGACCTCATTTTACCTTATGGTTTGTATCCTCTGACTTGCTGAAGAACAAAAAATATACAACAGCCCATTTACACTTCAACTGAAATGACTACAGCCTGTGCTCCACAGGTATCACAGGTGACCCGAACAACACTCCAAACACTTGCACATCTGGCACCTAACCCCTTTTTCCATCCCTGGTCAAGAAAACAGGTAGGTACCACACACAGCAGGAACAAAGTCATATATTGGACTGACAGAGTCTCAGTCTGGAACTCAGCAGGAAATTATCTACAAGAGCCCAATAGCAGTTCTGAGGATGGTCCTTCTACCTGGAGCCCCAGTCTCTCTTCAAAGTGCAAATCCACTTTACTTTTAAGACCAAAGAATCTTGACTCGCATTTACCAACCAACCCAGTGATCAGACGTGTGTAGGAAATAGTAGACTGGGTTTAGTTTTCCTCCACATCTGTACATTTCTCACTTCCCAGGAGATTCCCTTGCTCCATGGCTGCATGGAAAGGAAGGGGAGTTCACTCCTCTAATTTTTCTATCTTGAAATGGAGAATTCAAGACTTAGAGGTGAAACCTGAACAGAAGCTTCTACAATTGAATTTTCTAGAGAAGAAGACCAGGAGTATTTTAAAAAATATTTAGTGATCAGGGACTTTCAGAGCTCTGACCTGTAGGAAAACAGGGGGGGTCAGAGTTACACACACAAAGTAGGCACTCAGACATCCACCCCAGTTAAGTTCAGGCATGAAATGAGGTGTAACTAATAAAGTGTTGTCTTTTGGATGCTTTGCCTTAGAATCTGTTTTGCAATCTGCTGGTTTTGTGATTGCGCTGTAGGAGGGTTGAGTTTGCTCATTACACATGAAGGAATCCAGAATGGATTCTCTGTTGTCCAACAGGCCATGACTTACACAAAGGGTTTTTTTCTGTGGATAGCCTCTCATTCCGTGATATCTAGATGAATGATTCCTGCTTTTTTTCTCCTCAGTGGGGGCCATAGTACAATATCTTTGCTGTATTTGGTCCCAGATATCTTTTGTTTTGGATAATAAAATCTCTAGATCCCTAATTCCCGGCCAAATGTGGATAATTGGTTTACAGGTCTAGGAGGGATAGTGTTCTTACATGTTTGTTTTCGTGGGAGACCTACCAACAGACATTCAGTAAGTAATCAAAAAAAAAACACCAAAAAGTAACCAAAAGAAAACACATCCAAAAAAACAAAACAACAACAAAAAAAGCCACAAACAAACAAACAAAACCACAAACAACCAAACTCCCAAAAACCCCAAAGTGACCAAAGCTTTGTCTTCTTAGGAAATTAGGCTAAAAAAGCAAATTATTAAAATTAAAATACTAATTTATTAAGTAAATTCTTAAAATTAAAACAAGTATCTCCTGAATCAGGAGCTAGGCAAGGAGGCGTTTGCCAGGTGACAGTTTGGATCTCAGTTCCTGCCTTCCCCTGAAGAGTCATGCACATGCAGTGCTAACAAACACATCCATTTACTGTGATTAGTCCTGTCCATAAACAAACTTGCAAATGTAGCCAGGTTACACCACTGTGTTGTGACCAAGCCTTGAGTTCCGAAACAACACCTCTTCTGTCCTTTAGTGACTGTAGCTGCTTTTCCTTATTTTTATCTTCCATTGCTTCTCTCCTATTTTTCAATCAACAGATTGTTTTCTGTTTCTCATTCTCTTCTCATTTGGGGATAATTCTTTATCTCTCTGCCTTATCCCTTTTACCCAAGCAGCTTTGTCAAATGCTTGTTTAGGGACAGGAGGGCCTCTAGTGTTGCTTCAGTTAATATTTTAAGAGCTTGTTCAGTGCCCTCCTGCATGAGCCCACCAGCAATAAATAGCACTATCTAACCACACTAAGCTCTCTGTTGCATTTACTTTTACTGTTGGAGCCTAGAATTGAAAATAGGAGTTTCAAGACTCCCTCCTTGATGAATAACTGGTGTGTGTTTAGTTGAGCTGGTGCAGTGATCTTTTTTTATGGTTCAGTTGTGTTTTAATAAGATCAGAGGAAGGATCTAATTAATGCACCAAATATCAGTTCCAGATGCAATATGCCTTTTTTTTTTTTTTTTTTTGCTATGACTTAGCACTTTCTGGTGCTGTGATGTATTTATAGTTGGAAAAAATAAGTTACTATTTTAAATAACTATTAGCTCTAAAGCATAAAGAAACATAAGAAAAAAAAAGCCCTCCATATTTAGTACATTGATCAGAAAAAAAAAAAAAAATAGAGGGTAGAGAACATCAAGCTGGAAAGAGGAATAGTAGTTCTGCAGCATGAAAACTGGTAGATTTTTGAGAATGGAATTCAAAACATGTCTGATCTACAGTAAGATTCCCCAACAGCTAAGGAAAATACACAGCTCCTATGTGAGCAGTACTTTCCTCACTTGTACCTAATTTTGAACTACTCAGATTGAAAAACTGCTCCAGCTGACCCAAGCATAGAGCTACTGTATCTGTGGAGTTTCCTGCTGTTTGCACTGGGAGGTGAAGCTGGCGATGGCATCAGACTGCGCGGTGACGTGATCCCACTTCAGTTACAATAAACGTGCACAAAATCCTGTCTCCCCTCAGCTCCGCACAGATCCATCAGGAAGAGATGAGTGTGTTTGCATATTCTTCCAAGAGTCTTTTCATCAGATGTTCTACCCCAAATGCTACCCTGCATGCTCACTGTCTCTGACTGTCTCTCTCACAGGTACTAGTTCTTCTCTGAAGGAAGAAGTAAGTCCAAAGCATTTCTTTGGCTTGCTTTCAGCTGCAACATGGGCCTCTCTATGCACTGTCCTGCAGCTCTCTTTCTGTACTCAAGTTCTGACTCTCTCTCTTCCACAAAAAATATTCCCAGAATCCAGCATTCATGTGGTCTGGTGTTCTGGGCATTTGCAGGCTAGACAGAGGCTGCCTAAGTAATAAAAAATTAAAGTGCTTCTGACATTTTGCTAACTGACCTCTCATGCTTATCAGTTCCAATGAGATCTCCTTGAAATCCCAATATCATAACAGGCAGATTCAGTTAGAATTAAAAGTAATGCACAAAAATCTCAATTTTAGAATCCTTAATCTATATTATCTCTCATTCCAAATCTTATGCAATTACAAATAGAGTTGATAATAGCATCGTGGTTAAATGATACTGAAGAAGTATACTTAGATACTACAATAAGGCAAAACAAATACATAAATTAAACATATATCTCAATCAGTAAGTTAAACAACGGTCTTGAGGCAGATTTTCTAGTTTCCCATTGTGAAGAAGTGACATCTTTCCTTGAAGACTACAATTCCATCACTGCATTACAAGGGGAAAGATGATCCTTTGGGTAGAATATGGTCTTCCCCAGAGAACACAGACAACAGTCACATTGTCAGAGTGAAGGCAATAGTTGACATTTGATTCAGAGACCTTTCTGGCAGGCAGTGTGAACATAACTGCTCTGCTACTGGGTAGAAACCAGGAGAAAACAAAATACACCCAGTGATGGGGAATGTGAAAGTGAATCTGAAGATAAAAACTTTCTGAAGTGAATTTAGCAGAGTTTCAGACATTCTCTTTGTACTTATCAATTTTTCTAACAGTACCTTTTTCCTGTATCTGATGGTCCAGCTGCAGCTGCAGAGATGACATTACATCTCACTTGCCTCTTAGAAGACAGTCAGAGCTCAGTGAGGTGAGTGACAATTACTTCTGTCGCTGCACTATACTATTGCTGAAACTTCAGACCTTTGAGCACTCTCCAAGTTATCCCAGGTCCTTCACCACCCAAAGACATTTTACCCAAACAAAACATAGAATATCCAGAGTTGGCTGGGACCCACAAGGGACCACAGAGTCCAGGTCTTGGCTCTGCACCACACAGGATAACCACAACAACCAGTTTGGACTGTCTGCTAATGCAGACTTTTCATCGGGGACTCAGCCTCTTCCACTCCCAGTTGTGACTTAACTGAACCAAATGCACTTGTACTTGTTCAGAGCTCCTTAGTAAACATTTTCATTCCTACCATCTGTACTCAGACTGGCTTTAAAGTAGATCAGCTGATTTAAAAGTACTTTCTTCTCTCTGTTCCTCTTCTGTCTCCTCAGTAATTTAGCAGCCTTTCCTTGCTAGACCCCTCTTATTAGTTCCAGGCCTTGGCTATCAACATATATTAGCATCAACAACAGTCTCTTCTGCAGCTTGTAATGGATTTTTGTTCAGTTATGCTTTAACATTAACTGTTTCCTTCAAATGCACGTGTATCTTTGAGTAACACTTTGCCAGTGCTGCTATTTCCTTAACAGTGTTAAAGGCTCTTGTTCTGATTAGCAACCTAAATAAAATTTCAGCTTCACGTTGCTGTTGTTCATTTCTTGGCAATTTTTCTCACACTTTCACACTTAAAAAAGTACAGATGGTGAGCAGGAAAATATTCCGGAGTCTAGACATTTGAGAGGTCAGCTGGCCAGTAGATTACAAGAAAATCAAAGACAAGAGAAGCGTTAGAATTCAGTGTCAGTAAGGCCTTAATGTCAATTTTAATGACTTTCAATATTCAAAAAACCCATACCAAATCCCAAAAATCTTGCTTCTTTTCTTTGATTCTTCACCTCAAACAGAGATTTTTTTATTTTTTTTTCCAAATGAGAACCGGAAAAATGCAATTCTTGCAGAATATACTACACTTTACAATCACCCCCGAAAAAGTAACCTATCTTTTTAAGGCGTGATCTTTACTTCATGTTTATTATTTTTTTCTACATCGCAAGTTCAACTTTGACAAGCATTGACTGCCCACTCACTGCCACTATCCCCACTTCTACCTCCGTTATTAGAGAAGAGCCCTTGGAAAGCAAAAATTGAAAATACAGTGTACAGAGGAGCTGGAAAAAAGGACAGAGAAGGCAACATTTGAGGACCACACTAAGCTCTGTGGGTGTCTCTCTCCTGCCTAGGATAGGCTAGAAAAACCAGGAACATTCTTTATCTTGCACCCAGTCTGATGTTTCTCAAGGACAGGCACTTAGCTGGGGTTGACCCACCTGCCTTTCCCTATAACAGGCACAAATCTTGCCAGTCAGGAAAAGAGAGAAGCAGCAGTAAAGGGGTCTTCTCCCCAGATCCACAACCCTGGGGGACCTCATGGGACTGGGGACTCACCTGGGAGGACAAGCACTTTTCTATCATCTACAACTTTTTGAGGCAGGAAACTCTGGCAGAGCTTTATATCAAAGGATCTGGGGAACTGCACTGGGGGCAATCACACCCAAAATTAGAATAGTTGGGTGCTATTTCAAGAATACCACTGGGATGATACCTGCTTACCTTAGCTTAGTCTATTTTTAATTTAATTCAGCTACATAGCAAACTTTGATGCACAAAGCTTTTGTTTTTCTGTTTCCAGAAAAACTAACATGACATTTACAAAACCAAAGTAATCTGAAATACTTCTCTGTTTGGTTATTTGCTGACTTAGAATAATTTCCAAGGAGACATTCTGAAAGCTGTCCAATAGCTTCTGGCATTTAGGAGGGAGACTACACTCACTTTATATGGGTCAGCTTTGCCCTCAGATATGTCACTCTTATTTCAGTGAGATCCCTACACTGTATACCATCACCCAAGAAAAAAATTAATTAAGCCCTTTGTGCCTAATTATTGGTTCTATTATTATGTGCTGAATTACCTATCTGCTTCCCAAAACTGTGTTATATCTGTACAGAAAATTAGGACTAAATTCACTGCCAGATACTTCTCTTGGGAAAACAAAACAAAAACCCACAAAAAAAATCCTCCTCCCTTCAAGCCTGTTATATTCCAGTGTAAACGAAAACTAAACCTGACCCTTACTGTTTGTGCACAGTTGAGCTCGTTATGATGAGAATAGCAGCCCTGTGATTGCCACTCTTGAGTCTTATTTTGAATAATTTTATTGGTGTTCTGGTTGTTGTCTATGAAGATGAGGCCACATCTGGTCAAGTGTGCAGTCAGTTGGTTCAAGGCTTCTATTCCCAAACCAACACTGCAATATTCAGACACTTTACTGACCAGTTTCTTTTTTTTATAGACCCTGGATGTAGAGAATTAAATAGTATTTGCCTCCCAGAAGCTGCTCCCTTCTTAGACCATCTGGGTAATGAGAGTATCATTTACACCACATAAAACTGTGACATCTGGAAAGGAAAAGGCCAATCTGATAAGATCACACATACAAGCAGAATGAACCAGCTTTTAATCAGCCTTTCTGAGTTTGTGGGGTGGCTTTTTTTTTTTTTTTTGCAGTTTGTTTTGGTTTTAAATAGTGGAGTTGAGGCAAATGAGGGTTTGTTTAAAAAAAAGTTGAAAAGTAGGCAAATAAATGATTTCCAAAACAGAAAAGCATCTTCAATTCATACTGCAAACATATTAAATAAAAATATGAGTATGATGAACAACCACAGTCGGGATTTCTTTAAAAAACAAGTATGAACTAGTATGTAGTGCAAGACTAACTTGCATAAGTATAGAGGAAAGCAGATCTCTATTTCAGTATTAACAGAAGATGACTTGTCATGCCATTACCATTATTTAGGCTCCAGTGCCATTTTACTAACAGGATTAAAAACCCCAGACAAACACACAGTAAATACAGCACATTCACATGCACACTCAGTTAGTGACGTTTATCATTCCAAGAGCAGGCATTTTCTGCAAGCTATATTTCTCCTCTTTATTTTATTTGAGATGGCTTATTTAAGGCACAAAAAACATTTCATTGTGCCCTTGTCCAGCATCATCTTTTTGAAGTCAGACCCAGTAACATGGAAAACAAGCTAATACATGTGTCTGCTGGGTAGCTGCATTGAAGGGTCCAAGATCAAGGGTACAAGCGTCACCAAAGGTTCCCATGACAGAAAAAAGCACACCTGCTTTTAGTAGATCTGCATCCTCCTTATGATCCAGCCAAGTTCCTAATTCTGTGTTTTTTTCCTCCCATGAAATCAAGGTGCTTTCTCCAAGACTAGTGTTCCCAGGAAGGCTGGATGGAGAGCAGCTGTCCTTAGGTGTTGCGTGGGATGAAGTTCCTTCCCTGGCGCAGATTAATCATAGCACATAATTACTTAGCCTTTTTTTTTTTTTCCCCCAATAAAAAACCCTCCTATTTTTCCAATAAAATGAACAAAAAAAGTCAGGAGCATCTTTGAGCCTAATTTTTACACACGTAAAGGAAGGACATCTGAAATGTCTGCACAGGAGACCCACAGTGTCCCAGAACTGCAGCTGGAGCCCCTACAGAACACCCCAGAGTATCTCAGTGGGTAACGTGGTATAGACAAATGAGTTTAATTTCCAACATGTTTGCTGCTGGAGGAAATTATTACATTTTCACCTCTCCAAACTGCCTCTTTTCAGCCACATGCCCTTGGATGGCTGAAACCATTAATTTAACCAGGTTAAATATTACACAACTTTGTAAAATCAATACAGTTCTTGTACTTCCCATATACAAGTCTCTGCTATATTGTCTCTTTGGATGCAATACTAGACAGATTCTTTATATAAGCTCTCATCTCTTTTTTCCTCCTGCATATTTTTCTGGAATTGTCTTTCAAATATTAAAGTGTCTACTTAGCTATGCCAAACTTTTGTTCCTCCTTATCTGATGACAAGCACCAGAAACCTTACAGGGAATGTCACCACCTCTCTCCTTTCGTTTCTACTTCTGTTCAGTATCTGATTTATATCAATACATTGTAATGAAAATAATAATTCTTAATTAACTAGATTTATCTCAAATCATTTTGTTGTAATGTTACTGATACATCTTACTGAGGACTCCTTCTTACAATATTTAAGGGCATGAATAACCCAAGTAAATACTCCCAGGGACATCAGTGAGACACATGAATCCAGTTATATACAGCCTAAAACAAGGCAGGCATTTAAGAACATAAATGGATCACAGAGATATCTGAAATACTCATTTCTAATCCTTGAAGTGACCATACTCCTACCAATAAAGTCATCTTTCAGTAAAAGGCTGCACCAGTCAGCAGTAAGCTACATTTGACTCTCCAGCCAGCTGCTCAGAGGTACCGAAGCCTCCCATGGAAGGCAGCTACACACTCACAGTCAGTGACTCCAAACTCAAAAGGCAACAGGAGATTCATGGCAGACCTCAGCAGGGACAGCAACAGGCCCACTGTGAGGCAGACTGCATGTTTCTTGAAGGGACTCAACTTTCTCTACGTGTTTAGGTTGTGTATCTGTTCTGATAAACACAGAAGTTTAATGCCAACTCCTGTTTGCACATCGATGGCTACATTTGATCCACAATAACGTCTTAAACATCCAGTCCAAGAGATCAGGTTTTATTAACAATGAAAACTCATTCCACTGACAGATCAAATATGACCATGGTTTCCTTGCAGCTGTTTAAAATGTTTAAAAGCAGGAATAGTTCTTCCAGTCGGGAAAAGCAAGGCCAAGCTGTACCCAGGTTTTCAAATATTTTCTTTAAATAAAAGCACAAACAAATTTTTGCTCGGAGAGCCTAGAATAACTGTTTCAGAGAGTGAACCAATCATACAATCACTGTGAAAAGACCTGATTCATGTTCAGACTTAGCACTGCCTGCTCATAAAGAAGTAGCTTTTTCATCTAATTTGGTTGGTTTAATGCAAGCTGTAAGTGAAAGCAAATAATTCAACATGACTTGCATGTAAACTCTCTCCCTTCTCATGAGACTTATCTACAGTAACATCTCACATCCAAAAACAGACTGTATTAGCACTTCAGGGTGTAGTCTTTTATCTCTGCCCTTGGATAGATGGTACTGAAAAGCTGGGTGGACAAAAAAGGCTCAGCTCCATAAGTAGCTGTGTACCTCACACCCTCACAGCTGTCTGGGGAAGGGAATCAGCACATCAGGAGGCAGAGAGTGACACTGTGTTCGTGTCATTATTCACAGGAATAGTCTGAGTAAGAAAGTGTGTTCTCCATCAATAACAAATCTAACGTTAGGGAAACAATATTCAACATATACTTGAATACTTGATAGCCCAGCAGTGATCTGGTTGAACAGAAGTACAGGACGTAACACTGATTTGCGCTGTCTTTGGTTATATACCCTGCAAAATTCTACCAGAAGAAATAGTGGGAATAGCTAGAAAATGGCAGCCCCACACAAGGGTCAGCTGTAACTACATCACTGGATCCAGGAGTATCCTTGGCTTCAGACGCACATCCTGGTAATGCCCTGACTTTGTCATATCGAGCCAGACATGCACCATTCGCCCTTTCCACTCCTTCCACACCCTAGTTTCCACATCAGCGAAACTGAGGCACACAGATTGGGTTTAGGAGGTTTCCAAAGTGAATAATTTTTGCTTTGAGAGAAAAGTATCAGTGTGAGAAAATTAGTAAACATGTACCAGTTCTTTAACTCCTTCGGAAAAAAGCTGACCAGCTGCAAAGGTCTTTACAAGGGCTAGTTAGTGACAACGTGTGCTGCAGGTAACTGCATGTATTATACAGGCAAACTAGTGTCCTTTTAAACTAAAAATGTATTATGTTGAATCTGCACAGACACAGATATTTTCACCAAAACAAGAAAATCTAGAGAGAGGTAGCTACAAGAGGTCTCACACCTTAAGTTACTCAACTAAGACACTTTAGCTTAATACCTCTACTGAAACCTGTATATGCTCATATGTAGCTACTAGAAGAATACAGACAGTAAACTGCTGTGCTCCAGGGGCCTGGGAAAGACAAGCAGGATCTTGGGGAAGCCAAGGTGGTAGCCAACTGCCCCAGGCACAGGATCTTGGGACTACAGCTTTCTGGGACTACAGGGCATACAGCCTCCTTCCCTCTCTCCTCACTGACAGTCTCTGCCCACAATTGCTGTGGCCCAAGCAACTTTATCACCCAGGCAGTCTCTGCCCTAGGAAAACAGAAATTGTTTCTCCAACATAATTGCTTCTCTTCAAACACTGAACTACGTAACTAAGAATTTTTGCAGATACATTATTGACCTTTTCGTGTTTGCTGTTCCACGTCTGTTGGTTCCAACACGCTGCTGATTCATCTTTACCTTTTTTAGGCAGGATGTTTGGCCCTGCACTGACCAGAATCTTTGGCAGTGTTGCTCCTTAGAAAATGGAAACCACACTGCCAAAATAATTGCCTAGGATAAGGATAAATTCAGACACTGGAAAAGACATAATACTTTCAAATTGCCAGTTTTCACCTGTCGATACACTGTGCACTTTGGCTGAATACAGCCTAAGCATGACTCCAGTAAAACAGAAAAACTCAAGACCAACACTCTGAATGGGAAGGCAAATAAGAGTCCTGTCCATTTGAGAATGGAGGCCTGGAGTATAAAGTATATGCTAAGTATATTCAAATACCTATGTGCAAGTAGAGGAGAAAAAAGAGTATACTCATTAAATGCTAAGCTCAAGATAGTTTAATGCTAATTTAAGATAGTTTGGGTATGCTTTTTTGAGATTCTGTGCAATTTCCCTTTGACTTCAATGGGATTAATAGGTGCCTCTGATTCATAAAAATTAAGGTCTTTCTGTGCCCCTAATTATTTTTTCCCCCCTACTATATGGCAATTTATACTTAAAGTGTTAGAATTCTGTAGAAAGTAGAACTTGGCTTTTGCTTTAGTATAGCCTCCCTTCAGAAAATCTTTTATTCACAGAATGTAAGGAAAAAGGGGCTGTGAAGTTGTCCACTATCATCTGTAAAAGTCCTCCTGCATTAACCTCAATAACTTGCCTTATTCATACATTCAATGTGAAGCAGTTAAAAGGGACTGTTCAAATCCTGAAAATTGTTTGAATTTGAGGTCCTGGTTCAAGAAACCTTTTCCTTAGTCCTCCACTAAAAAGGCTGTGCTCAAGTGAGGTTTCTTTCTTCCTCACCTCTCACTGGGTCAGGTGTAGCTCTTACTTACAGTCACACTCACTTTTCACAACTGTGAAGATGCTTTGGGAATCTTACGACATATATGAACTGCATTCCCCATCCCAGGGAGTTGGAGATCTCAAGTCACCTACCTGCTTCATTGCTACCTGACTGTTAACTCTGAACTGGTTGGAAGCCCCACCTGGAACTTAATCTCTCCTTTTCTTCGATTATTAAGGTGCTTTAGTCATTAAATTACTAAAAAGAAAAACTACTAGAACACCAAAGTTCCTGGAATACGTGTCCCTTCTCAACATAGGCAATATTCTAAAATGAAGTCTCACATGTAAAATACCTTGGAGAAAAAAAAAAATCAAATTTAAATTTCAAAAAAGCTTAATCCATTACTCTAGCTTGCCTTCACTTAGTAACTGTTCAGCTCAAGCCCAGACAATGCAGACATTGTTCTACCTTCAGCTGACAGCAGAAATATCTGGGATGTGCAATAACATATGGAGTGATCAGATGAGAGATCAGCCAGCCAGCTGAATATATAGGCACACAACCTTCTCCAAAAGCAACCTCTGCAAGCCTGATCCTGCAAGGTGCCGAGAGCCTCGTCTCCTGCCGACTGCAATGGGGATTGAAAGCAGACAAAAAGTTGCAGGAGATGATCAATATCTCCAAGACATGGGCCCTGCAGGGGCCCATGATTGTATTTCAAATGCCTGGTTTTTACTGCAGATGTGCAACAGAAATAAAACTTGCTACGGCTCTGAGGAGCTGTTACATTGAAACAGAAAACAAGGCCAAATCTTAATGCTTACAGAGATATTAGATCTTCCTAAAAAATAGGAGCCAGCAAGACAGATGAGCAAGTTTTAAAACCAGGTTGAAAGAGAAGCCCATAAATGTACTAGCCAAGAGTGATAGTTAATTTGCCTGTGGTTCAAATTCCAAAATCATGTCTCCTCAAAAGAGCCCCGGGGAAAAAAACAACCGTATAACCCACCAAATGGCAGATAGATGACAAACTGAGCGCTCAGACTATTTTAAAAACAAGGTTGGCATTGCTGCTGAACATGTATATCCATGATGTCAGCGGCACAGGCTGCTGACACAGTGTAAAGATACTGAGCTTTTGACTCACAGGGACTCCATCTGATTGTGGGGCTCAGGGATATTCCAGTCTCTGATGGGTCAGATGCTGCTCATATGCCTCTCTCCTTCCCTCAGGGCAAACGCATCAGAACCAGGAGTCCCTTTGCCAGAAGAATACCCTAGTCCGAGGCTCATTTCATTTTTGTTCCTTTTTTGGCCCTTCTTCAGATTCTTGCATTACTCCTAGTTGTGTGCAGCATTACTTCAAGGAAAAGACTAATGCCTTACCCCTTTCAGTCCATTTACCACTCTTTCATTACTATATTTTAGTCTAGAGCTTGAAGCACTGTCCTCCAAAATGTAGCTTGAAGACCAGAGAATAGAGACGAACACTGAATCTACTTCTTTTTTTTATTCATTTATTTTATTTTTTCCCCAACAAAGTGCTCTATCCAACAGGCTGTTATACAAAAGATTTGCACTATAATTATTTTTTATTGAAATTACTATGGCTGCCATGCTGTTAAGTAAACTCTGCATTTCTACCTTCAGTCAGCTTTTGATCTGGCAGCTTTTTTTTTTTATTTTTTAGTATTTGCACTGTTAAGTTTGTACCTAGTCAAATTGTTGGTCATTTATAAAAGATTTTATATTTTTGGTTTATTTACTGGTTTTGAGACATTGCAGCAAACGGCTCTTAAATATTACAGAAGATTTACTATTAAAAAGCTGCATAAATAAGCAATTCCTCATACATGTTATTTGATGGCAGGCCAAGGATCCACTTTACAAATTCATGATCCGCTATATTTAAGTGAAAATAGGTAGCTAAGCAAGGTATATGAAAGAAGAAAAATGACATATGAAACCAAATAAAAAAGATCCTTTCAACAAAAAAACACTAAATATGTATGACTATTCCAGATGTTTCCTGAGATGAAACAAAACATGCAGCGATTGTTAACAGATTGATGACAGAGGATTAAAATGGATGGAAAAAAATTCCAAGGCACTGAATGTATGTGACACCTGAAGGCTTCAAGGTTAGGCTGGGAGCCCAAGAGAATAGAGGTTCCAGGACGTTGATCATCCATCAGGTATAAGCACAAGACCAAAGGAAACCCACGAGCTGGCTAAATATTAAGGAACATTCGTGAACAGGAGAGGAATGAGCATGTCCAAACATATGGAAGAATTACCGCATTTTCTTTGTGGATTTATTTTTACCTCCAAGAAGATGAAGAACGAGATCCCAGAGCATTTAAGTGCATGGTGGCTCGGGCCCCAAGGTTTTGGATTTGATTACAAGGCCCACAAAGAGTGCATTTTTCACCTCTGCAGTAATAAGAACCTAAAGTTACATGCAGCTGAATTGATTCTGTAACAGACAAAAACCAGCATATGGTATTTTGATGTCTTTGTTTTAATCCCGTAGTTCCCATTTGTAACATTAAAATACATAAAACCCTCTAATAGTTTTCTATCTTTGTTCCTTACTCTTGAAAGTGTTTAGCTAAACAAGAAAAAATGCACACTTCATACAAGTCACCATCCCATGTTTCAACATAAACTAATAGGCTTGCATGTGTCTCCAAACAAAATATAGTGTAAACACCCACCCAAACACCCAGTTCACTGCCTTTTATGAATTACAACATGTACAGGAGATGCCAAAAGATGAATATAGAATGATGAACATAGAATGATGCCTGCGCTGCCTCTCTTAAAAGTGGGCTAGAGTTTTGATCATGTCCACATTGGTAACAGCATCTACAGCAAGTCAGATAAACTGTCACTCATGCTATGACAGTTCATACCATCTAACAGACCTGTGTGATCAGAAAATAACCCATTTCCCTTTCTTGCTTCCCAAAAAGCAGTCATGTCTGACAGAAGCCTCCGAGATTCCTTCTGCAGTGGGGACTCCGTGTAACCCTAGTGGTGCTGCTCATCCCCAATTCACAAGAGCTACAGGCAGCCCACGGCACAGAGACCTGACACCCCAGCTTTCAGTGTGCTGCAATTCCTGAATTGTACCCAACCCTCCTACTGCCCTCCACATCAGTATTGAAATCTCCATTGCTTAACTGCCCTTGCTGCTCTGACTTTCCAGTGTGGGCATAAAACAAATTTAGAATCTGTGGATTATTTTCTTCTGCTTTCATCCCCTCACTAGTATTTATTTTGAGTACTGGCGCTTTAATACTGGGGGAATACCACATCCCAGTAAAATCAGAGGTGTTAGATTCAGCAATACTACTGTTTTCCATATTCTCTCTCTCTTTGGTAGGTTGCAGCTGAGTGAATGTGTGGCTTGGCGCAATTTCCTCAGGAGGAGGGTTCGTTCCTTGTAAACAGAGAGGCTGAGTTTAGAAAGAAGGGCAAATCTTTGCCTGTGGATCATCTAGGTCTAGAGGAGACTGAATGCAGAAATATAAAAGTAACTCAAATCAGAAAAAAAAAAAGCCTGAGAAGATAAGTCCAGCAACCTGAAAAGAGCAATGCTTAAGACCACTGAGGAAACTAAAACAGATTTGAGTGCAGGCATTACTTTTCCTACTCCTTTCCATTTACTCACTGAGAATTTCACCAAGAATATCACGAAAACACAAAAATGACACAAATACAATAATTCCAAGTACATGTGTCCAAAAGTCCTGTAAGAAGTGAAATGAAACAGTGCTAGAAACAGGCCACGTGTCAGCGCTTCCTTCCTACAGCCTGAGAAGAGGAACAGAACAGAAACAGAAGTTTGATGCAGAGGACTGTGCTTCAGGTACTGGGAAGGCAGCAGAGCCTGAACCGACAAATGCAGCATGAGGCAGAGGATGTGTGAGCAACTTCACAGGTACAGCAGTACCCAGATTGCTCTGATCAAAGATTTTGAGCCAACAGCAAGATGGATCTCACACGGAGATCCAACTCTAACAGTCTGAGTCCCACCCAGAACCCCTTTCTCCTCTTTCAAAAACTAAAGAAAAAATTAAAACCATATATGACAGCTCAAAAACCAGCTATAATGAAGACAAACTCAAACTCCTCTTCCAGAACAAATAGGTTTCTCTGTTCCCAAATATATTTTTAGCTATTATGGGAAATGAAATGATATGATATAGGCCTTCTATCCAAGATAATAAAGATAAACTACAACTAAGTAGGGCCAACTTGTGAGCATAAATGACTGGGAAATAAGATGATAAAATAACATTAATATGGGTAAATGTAGAATATAGCACAGCACATAGAGAAAAACAACTTTTTCTTAACTTTGCTCACAAAAAAATTACTCTGAAATAGTGATTACCAGTCAGGAACAGAAACCTTGGAGCCATCACATACAGTGTAACGAAAATATCAGCTCAGTAGCTTAAAAAAATCCCAAACAAAACATATAAAATTCCAATGACCATCTTCACTGAGTCAGTATGGTACTTGACATTCTAAGAAAAAAGATGCAATCTCTTTCATATCAAATTTGTTTCAGAGACATGCTTGAAAAAAATGAAAATCTTTCTAGATTGACTAGTAAGGACAGAGCTGTGGCTTCATTTCCTTACACAGAAGTTTGACTTTAACCCACAGGGGAATATTAGTCATTGTTTATATAATTGTCACTGTTAGGGCTCTACTCTTTATTTTTTCCTGCAAACACCTACTTCTGGCCCCAAAGACAGGATAGTGGCTAAGTGAGATGATCTGGTTAAACTGCTCTTAGATGCTCCTCTCCCCTCAAAAGGGAGATGAATAGAAAGCTTTCACAGGGATGTCAAGACTGCTTTCATTTGCCTGCATTTTCTCCTGCCAAGCAAAAGCACCCCATGCTAAACAGGGGGCATAGACTTGTCCAGTTTCAGAAAATAACAGAAAAGAAATACTTGGCTGTTCTTACAGACCTTTCCAGAATAAAAGTAAAAATGTTAATATAGTTTTTCACAGTGAATAATAGTGATATTTATACATCGCTCACTGGAGATACCTCAAAAGCAGCATAACTGTGCTATTTTCAACTAGCACTGAAATACCTCCAATCTGTAGAGTTCTTCCAAGAGTCTTACCTAATACTCACAACTGAAAGTAGATTCAAACTGAAACTTGTTTGTTTTACTCATTAAAAAATTATTTATAATCATTATCTATTTCACTCTCTTTACCACAGTATCTGAGCACTTAAGATGAGAATTGGATTTCTCATTTTCTACGATTACATTTTATGAACTCTGGTCATTTATTACCCCTTTTAAGACACAGATAGTGTTTCAAACACACTTGAAATTAGAACTACAAGAAAACTAATTTATTAGCATGATAAAATACATTAGATGAGGTTGCTCAAAAGTTCAGTAAAAAGAATTATTCCCAGCACCAAGAGAAGGAAAAGAGATAGCCTTGGGGAATGAGAAAAATGGAAGTGGATGCATGGAATTCTTTATCTACTTTACTCTTTTATAGGTTTCCCCCTCCACCCCAGTTAGTGGAATATGATTTCTTGACATTTCTGGCATAAATGCCTTCACTGACTCAGGCAGAGAATTGAAATCTACTAACTAAAAACATCAAACACTGCCACAGATTCATTTTACAAAAAAAAATGAGTTAAAATCCCAAAGAGGGATAGCCATGCAATAGCCATGCTTAAAACCCTGATGCTGCTTTGTTCCTTATTAAATGGTGTTATTCTTGTCCTTTCTTGCTCTGCTGAAGCCATTATCAGTGCACCTCATTCGGGGCTCCTCTGGTTCTCCCAAGTCCCACAGCAGATTTGGTTTTTACTGTCTGAGAGTAATTCAGTAGTGCTGTATTTCCATAGGGGGAAAAGAAAAAAAAAAAACAAAAAAAAAGGCCAGAGAATCCAAAGCAGAGAGAAACTGAACAGACTCAGTCTAAGAAGGATTTTCTAGGGATATTTTTTAGTTTCATTGCTGAAAAGATTTTACTTTCAGAAGGTACAATTATGATAATTTAGTCTGACTAAATGTTGCTGTCTCCATCCAGCACCTCCAGTTCAATTTGTAACCTACTGAGTAACCTTGTCCCTTCCCCTCTCGACAGCCTCTGCAGGGGCGAGAATACCATTTATCTCCTGTGATCTGAGATCTCTTGATCTCCAAAAGCTGGATGCCATCCCTTAGGAAAACTTGGGTACTTGCCAAGCAGTATTAAAAAATGGGGCCCCTGCTGACACTTCACATGAGAAACAGCTGAGTGAACCAAGTGTCATTTTGTGGCAAATCTAATAAAAGGTTTTGGGGTTTTTTTTAATTTAAATTAGAATTATCTCCTTTTTCCTGTCAAGCTAGTATATTTTGGCCTATGAATGAGCTTCAGAGATAAGAAACTGCCATTATATTGCAGTGACAACACAATTTTTCAGGGCATTTAGTGAGACAGAAAATATTTACAAAATAATAATAATAAAATTAGCATGGGTTTAGTCCATGTAGTTAGGTTATAACCAAGATGATAAATGTTATAAAAATTTCCTAGGGGGCCTGCAGAAAAGAAAATCAACATTATATACCTTTCAATCCTTAAACTTTAACTCTTAGACATTTTGTTATGGTCTCGGTATTATTAAAAAAAACAAACACTCCTTGTCTTAGTTATACTTTCTACTCTCTGCTCTCAACTGCCTTCCTCATCCACACTCTTCTTGCTAAATCCAAGTACAACACACACACACCTTGGGCAGCCTGTGAAGAAAATATATTTTGCTGTTAATTCTGTAACCTTACAAACTCCTGGGACAAGGAGGTGGACCTCACTTCAACAAACTTGCTGAAAAGCAGAAAACACACCTGCAGCTCTATATTCAGAGCTTCTTGATCTACAAGTTTTACAGGTGTTTATCTAGAATATTTGTGCAACGTCCCAGGCAAGTTTATATCTTTTAGACGTTATTTCAGAGTATCTGAAGAACAAATTTTCCCCAAGGAATTCACCTTGATCTTAGACCGACACCAGCGCACGTGGGATCAGAGTTTTTGGCATATATATTAAGAACTAAAATACAGTTTATACAGTATGGTAGCCCCAGAGAGGAATTTCATCAGTCCCGTTGATTGATTTTTCTTAAAGGGATTAGAAGAGCTCCCAACAATCTGTCAGTGTAAGCATGGCATACAGATTCATCCCTCTGATATGACACTTATTTTTAGTATCTTGAGTACTTTAGTATCCACCATTATCATAAATTTAGGCTGGGGCACTGAAAAATCTGCCCTTACAGATGTGTTGAAAATACTATTCAGTTAAAGAGTGCCTGCCTGAGATTCTTACCATATAGTATCTTGTCCTGTTTTCCTTTTCCCCCTTCTCTGCTGCAATGCAGCTAAAGCTCCATTAATAGCTCTAAAGAAAGCTTTCCAAAGCAGCACCTTCCCTTTGCCCACCTAAGGTCCTTCCTGGCAAACCTCAGCAGCTCATCTGTCTTTCTAAGCATAACTCTGTGGGTTTTTTTCAAAGCCCAGAGCCTAAATTTGCTCACATTTTGCTTGTTGAGAAACAACAGGTCTGAACTGATGAATTTTTGTGGGTTATTTAAGGATACCCTAAAAATACTTTTTATAAAATATTTCCCCTGAAAATCAAAATCCCTGATTCCCTCCAAAATTTAGATAGCTACATTGCAGGAAACAGATGCTACTTTTTTGAAAAATAGCTTGTCTTACAAAAGAATCACTTTATAAAGTGTGGTTTTTATCATAAAGTGCTTTTTTATGCAGCTATTAACACTAAAAGATTTGTGTTGATTATCATTAATGTATGTAAAGTGATGCAACTAAGAATTAAAGGCATCTTAATGCTGACTTAAAAGTACAATTTTTTAAAGCAGGAAAAAAAATTACAAAAAAAATTTTAGTGAGTTTCTTATTTTCATTAAACTCATTATTATCAGGAGTATCTTTATAAATACACCACTGTAGCATGGAAGAAATCTAACACTAGGTATTGGGTAACTTTTTATTGTACTATATTATTTTAGAGTCTGGCGGGACATAAGGCTATTATAATTACAGGTTGTGTGTTTACGTACTTATTCATGTTGTCATGGAATGCAAGATTGTTAAAGCTAGCTCACGATGTATCAGCCTCACTCATAGTTGCTACATCAAGCACAAATTCAAACTAAATCCTGAGTAAAGTTTCGTACTTTCTGGGTCTGGTCTCACTGGGCAGGGAGCCCTTGTTGGACCTCCTACTGCCTCTCTCTTGGCTGACCTCAGGAAACTGTTTTGCTTCTTGTGCCTCAGCCCCTACCCCATCTCCCTCTTGCAAAATATTTACAATAGGATCCTATTCACTTATTACTTCATGAGGACACCGTGTATTTATTTTTGCCAGCAGAAATCCCAAAGTATGTCTTTATTTCCTAAGAATAATCTTCTCAACAGCAATAAAGAGGAAGGATTACTAGATCAGCAGTAATGAGAAGAGCTGTCAGAATATATCAGTGAAAATATTCAAGGTACCCCTTGCTTCTAAAATATGCACTTCCACTTTTAAGTAGCTGTTCTAGCTTAAAAAAAAAAAAATCTCTTTATCTGTTTGATATTTGTGTTTTCTCAAGAGTTTAACAGAAATTTCAGTGTCATGGTGGTGCATTACAGCCCTGTACTGTAATGATATCCTCAGCTGCAGCCTGGAAGGGGCTGTGGTCTGCTGGTATCAAGGTGGATCTCCAGCTGAGAACACTTCTCTTCAGTGCAGTCTCTCTTTTCTCCTTGCAGCAGTATCATTTTCCTCCTTTTCCTCCTTATACAGGGGCCAACAGTCCCCAACTGTTCAGTCAGCTATTATTAAAATACCAGTTTATGAAAACTGACTAATTCTTCACTCTGCACATCCTCTCCAAAAGAAGGCAGACATAGCCGGGTAAAAGAAAATAAATGCTAGAATCAGTGAATGCTACAATCAGGTGCTTCAACTCAGCACTATTTAACCTGTTTACAAGCTTTCATTCCTAGCCCAATAGCCTAAAGACTCTTTTTTTTCTTTTCAATTTATTCTATTTTAGATTATTTTTAATTAGATTATTCTCACTCTCTCTAGCTGGTTAATTGGCACCTCTTACCACAACGCATGAAAGCCTCACAATTTTCAAAGCACTTTTTCTTCCCATTTCAACGAATTTGAATCCATTATTGGTCACCAGGCATTGGGAAGATTTGCATTCCAGATCTACTGCCTGTGCACCCTTTATTAAGCAGTCATTGGAGAACTTTTACAAGGCACTCTTAAAGCAGAGATCAAAACTTAAACTTTCTCCACTCCAGGCGAGCAAGTCCCTCTGGTCCAACAACTCTCATATGATTATGCTCAAGCTTCTATAGAAAGGGGGGAAATCCCTCTTGCCTAACAGTGTATCCCTGTAAAAGGAGAAAGCATGGGAGAAGACCCTTCCCCATTAAGAGGCCACACATATGGGCAAATACAGTAAAAGGAGGGCAGTACCACACACACTCTTCCCTGAAGGGCTGATGCCCTGGTGTGTTTTGCCCGAGGCTCAGCAGCACCTCACACCAGCTGATTTCCAAGCACCACACCCAAGGCAGCTGGACAGCAGAGTGGATCATTCAGCTGACTCCACAGACGCTGAACACCGAGTTGCTCACAGGAAAACTACACATTCAGGGATATGTGCAAGGGCAAAGCTTGGATGACCAAGAAAATTTTAGCTAAGGAAAGGTTTTGAAGGTCATTCTTTCACCTCTACAAACCTGCCTCACTTGAGGGCCTTCTCTGAGCGAATTCAGGCCCACCAGGACTGCTGTCTGCTTATCATGATCTTACTCAAACCTCACAGCCCATCTGAAATCTGTAGCCATTTGCAACCTATCGAGCTCTGTTCATATTCTCCTAAGTCCCAACACTTTCTGCGAAGGAGTGAGCAATGAGCCCCAAACTGTCGGGTTCCCAGCGCTCAAACAGAGCCAGTGAGATGATGAAAACAACAGACTGAACACCCAAGGGCATTATTTCAGAACTCTGAGATATGATTAAAAACTTACAATTGATACATAACCCCTCCTGCAAACCAGACTGACGGACATCTCTCCTCTTTCCAAAGGACCCAGGCTTTATCTGGCACGTTAGAAATTCTAGCACGCCAAGTGTAACACTTGCAAAGGGTGTTAGAGCTCAAATACTGTGCACTTGAAATAGGTTACACACAGATATATGTATGGAGAGGGAGCCAGAGGGAAAGAGAGATGGCTCATAAACCAGGCTCAAAGTACTTCATTTTGCTGCCTTAGATGATTCTTTTAATATAGCATATTTCTCCTTCAAGGAAGAGGCTTGAAGAAGTCCTTACAAAGAGAACTCTTTTTAACCTGTATATTTATTACTTTCCCAGTATAACCTCACAGAGCAGTGGGACTTGGCTGTGCCAATCCCTCCAAGGATGTCCTCTTCCTCACATGTGCCAGTCCTTTCCAGAGTGATCCCCCTGTGATTCCCTAGCTGGAAAGCTTTCCCAGCTTCTCTGCCAGAAAACAAAATTGCTAGGATAGTCAGGGTGGCAAACTGGTTTTCTTGCTCCCAACTAGTTCCACAGCCCATGGCTTGTGCCATCAAAAAAAAAAAAAAAAAAGGAATTTTTTTAATAATACCAAATTTCCCTTCTCCTCGTCCATTTCTTTACCCCAATACACTGGAAGAAGTTCCTTGACACTGGCAGCTAAAATAGTTTATGCTAATATTCTTCCCCATCACCCTCCGTATTAGTTCATGGGATTTAAATGACTACAATAAGACAAATGACATATTAGGACATATTCTGGTTTTGGCAGGTTACCTAACAAGATTTTTCAGCACAATTTATCTTCTGTCAGATCTTATGCACGATAGCTATGGAGTATTTCCGTAATAATATTTATTCATTAAGACCTTTGCTTCATCTTTCAATTTTCTTTCTCTTTTTACTTAAAAAGTAGCCCTACAAAGTAAATGAAATAAGATGAGCAGATGTCTCTCAGCTCCTCTGAAAGTACCTGAGTGATAGTACTAAGCAGCAATGGTCTTCTTGGAAACTCTGCTGAAACTGAATTATGACTCTAACCCTTGAATCTGATTAATTAGAGGCTTTGTGAACATTTCTAATAAAGGTGGGCCCCTTGCAACTTTGTTTTCCCCTTTTGATTTAATTTGAAATTTAATTTTAAATTCGTTACCATTAGCTATATCTCTCATTTTAAAACAAAAACTTAAGAAGTCTTACTTTAAGATTCTCTTGCAGAAAATATTTTGTTTCCTCCCACAGCTCAAACTCTTCACCTGAGCCTTTCTGGCTATATCTAGTTCCACCCCAGTACAATCCCAGCATACTCTTTCATTAAATAACCTAACTTACATTTTTTCAATTACCAACGCCAAACATAGTTTAAATAATAAAACATATTTTGTCTTTACCTGGTATTTTAGCCACCTTTAGTATCCTGACCTGCAGATCAGCCAAGGAACAGGGGGAAAAAGAGAAAGAGAATAACATCACCAGTAAATAGATTCTCCACCTGAAAGAGATAACAAAGCAAATAGCATCATGAGAAACACCTGTGCTCAAGCAGCGTATATTGGGGTTCTGATGGATAATTATTGTACAGGTGTATCACACACCTCCCAGGATCTACTTTAGCAATAATGACATTCCCCAGAACACCTGGCAACAACTGCCTTTTATTTCCCTCTGTTCTCACAAACATGACATTGCCATGTGCTGTACGCACGTAAAACAAATACATGCCCCTGGACTCAGAATTAGTGACAAGGACAGGGTTTAACAGCAGCTCTGCAGTGTGCTCAGAGATTCCAAAAGGATTCTTCAAAGCCAAGTGTGTCATACATATCTTTGGAAGTAAGCTAGACCTCGTTAAATACTTAATAAGAACAACAACATCAACAAAAATCACACAGCATAAACCACTAATTATTGTCCTGTAG
>JAYRBT010000139.1:6036726-6047170 GCA_036023395.1 Myiotriccus ornatus
AGACATACTGCTTAAATATAACTTAGAGCTGTCATTTTCCAAAATCTGAAGTGGAAAGACATAAAAGAAAACCTAGACATCTTCTGATAAATAAAAATCACTGCACAGAACAACTGTCCATCCCTAACTATTTCCTTTCATGGCCATTTGTGAACACAGACCACTGGTTCTCATCAGTACTCATTAATTACTTCTAAAGGATTTGTGAAAGACAAACCAAAAATGAAAGCAATTATTGCATGGCTTAAAGTCTCTATAAAGGTGCCCATACCAGCAACAGGCAATGTTTCCATCTGTGTGCTCTTAAGTAATTTCTAAGCTTCCTTACCTCTGTGGTCAGGTACAAATTCATTTCTGATTCATTCTCTGTTAATTCTACTATTTCCCCATTCCCCCTACAAGCAAATAAATCCTCTCCACTATGGAGGTGATGTTGGTGGGGCCAAGACACACTGACTATCCTAACAGTCACTGAAGGAATTCTCTGAGCCAGGTACTTTTTAGAGCAACTGAAAGGCAGGTGACAGACAGACTCAGTCTGAATTATGTTTAATATGTAGCTGCCCACCTCTCTTCCAGTAGTGCACAGTAAAGTCTTTCACATGGATTTAGCTGCCCAAGAGAAAAAGCAATAATCCTGGTGAGGACAGCAGTGGACATACCGACTTCTTGCTGCTGCAACCACCTCCCTGAAGTGAAGAGAGTTTTGCTGGCATGGTGCAGTGTAATTTATGAACCACCTCAGGAACAGTTTGTCCAAATGTCTTTTGAAAACCTGGTCTGGCAAGTATAAGAGCTACATTAGCAGTATGCTGCTGAAACTGCCTCGAGGGTTATCAAACTATCCATCTATCTTTCATGGAAACTGGGGGTGGAAAAGAGCTTGGAGGTACTTAACTCATATCTCTGCCAACACAAGACTGCTCCATGCTGTGTTCCAAGAGGTTTGTCCAGTTTTTAATGACTCGAGTAAAGGAGCTCCCACCATTTTCCTCCAGAGACTATTCTCTACCATGAAAGATTTCACTGTAAAGAAACAATTCCTGACGCTCAGCCTAAAATATTCCCTTGCTGACTTTTCGATTCATCTCTATTATATACATATATACAATAAACAGCAAAAGCCAAACTGCTCCCACTTACATCATACAGTCCTTGAAAAGTTAGTCACACTGCCTTGGTCTAATGCTGAAAAATATTTGTCCTCCCACTTTGTTCTTCAGAAAATCTTGATGGAGGTAGGAGCTTTATTTTCATGACACACACAAAAAAGAGTAAAGGGTATAAACCGTCAGGAACTTCATGTCAAGTGAAAATCTGCTATTCTACGTTAACCAGGCCCTTTCTGAAAGTTGCAAGAGAAATACAGGGTCACAGTCCACTGGGATTTTATAAAGCAAAAGGTGCTGGGGAGTGTGTAGATACCAGAATGATGTCATTTACCAGTAAACAGATGCAGCCTCTGCGCAAATTTTCCTCATTGCAAAAAGTTCATTCCTTTGTAGAGCTGCTGTGTCTTGGTTCTTTGAGAGCATTATCCATAAACAAAACCAGCAACAATAACTCATTGTTAATGTGCAGAGCCCTTGGCTCCTACCAATAGTATTTAGTCGTGGAGTGTTCTGTATTTGCACATTCTTATGTTATGAGCAGCCATCTTTAAGGATAAGGAACTGCTGCAACTCCACGACACATGTGGCCTGGGGATTCATAAATCCATAATCAATCATCACCAGTCACACAATCATTTTGCTAATCATTTTTTTTCTAGATATCCCTTAAAAACAAACTCTTTTAAGAAAAGCCAGTTCCTTTCAAAAGCCTAACATTCCTTTCAAAGCAGTACCTAGCAAGAAAATCTGTCTTTAACTTTTATTCTTCATCACTTTGAGTATTGATCAGATTGTTTAATGCAATTTTCTAAAAAAGTTGTGCCATAAGTAGTTCTAGAAAGAGGTGTCTATACTTCAAGTTAACATCTTTATACGTGAAATAAAAGCTGAATTTGAAGCCTGGTAGATATTAAAAACAGATGAATTTTTTCTGATTTTCACTGACAAGTCCTTCAATTAGTTTGCTTTTTAGTTCTGCCAAAATTACTTGTGACATTTTATTCACTGGCACAAAAACTGCAGGTCATTTTCAATAAACTATGGACAGCCCCATACAAAGAGATTAAGTGAATTCCCTTTTTTCTCATGGGAAACCTTAAGGTCAGTGTAAAGGCTGTTGAGAAACAGAAGGGTTAAAATTCCACCCCAAGAGCTTCTCCAGCAATTACAAATGGAAAGCAAAAGAAATCAGTGTTAATTGTACCAGTCCCTCAGGAACGGGGGAAAAAAAATGCATAATGGAGAAATATCTTTCTCTCTCCTTTTTAAACTGGCAGATAGAAGTACTTTGTTACCTTCTTTTATTCACAGCTCCTTTGAAGAAGGAATCCTATAGAGATATCAAAACCAGAACACCTAGTATGGGTAACCCTCAATTTTGGTCATCCTTACCTCTTGCCAGGTCTCTGATCTTCGAGAAAAATGCTTCTATGGCTGAATATGTAGAAATAATGAGAGAAGTTCACAAAAGTGTCACTGGAGGTTCACTGACCTTGCTCTCTTGATCTCTCACTAATCACTGTTAGGGCTGTGACCAAGACTCAGGCTAAGCCCATTTCTTGTTGATTTGGGTGTCACTAAATTAAGGATTTGGAATTCACAGTCAATAAGAAACTTTGGCAATTTCTACTGAGAGACAGTACCTGGTACTGCAGGGCAACTCCAAACCCACCCCAGTTCCACCCTTCGGATTTGTGAGTCCATCCATTTACACATCCACACGACACCACTGCAGTATAAACCACATCAGCAGCAGAGCTGCAAGAAAGAATGGAAAGCTTTAGATACGAGGAATTCCTTTTACACAGCTCCTTATGTCTCCAGATCCCCTAAAGAAAAGCAGGCCAGCAGTTTGACAAAAAACATGCTGCCTGAGCTACTACATTTTGTGTTTGTGGTGCCACAGAGATTACGCATGCCCAAATCAGCACAATTTTTCTTCTTTTTTTTAAGCCTAAAATGCTTTCCCTTATGGACCTGGTTTGTCCTTCTGACCTGCAGAGTGTGGCGGTTCTGCTAAAACAGCCCTTCAACAGTGGTTTTGTGCAAGTCCAAATATGGCTCATTGAATCGAACCAGCAGTTCCTCTGTTTATTTATTTAACTTTGCTAATGCAAACTAGCCCCCTCAGAGCTTACCTGCAAATGGAGACTGGGATTTTTGTTGTTCCTGGTTGGGTTAAAAAAGGTAAAATTAATCCCTCAAGTAATACTGCTGCAATTCAATGTACAGTTGATATTCAGATGTCATTGGAACCAGAAACTATGATTATATGGTAACTATCTTAACACTTAACTCATTCAAACTAATTTCTCTGAGAGTAGAATCTGAAAATCTGAGTAATGAAATCCTAGAGAAAGGTCTCTGTTATTCTTGCAAAATTGAACTGCTTTGCTTGTAGATAAGGGACGAGGTAGAAACACAAAGATACCTAAAACAGAAACATGGGATAAAATTACTAAAATTACTTTTTTTATTAACTTCACAAAGCTTTAGCATGCCTGTTGAAGAAAAAACATTTTAAAGATAAATATCAGAGATCAGGCAGACAACTGAAGGCGTTATCTGGGGGAAAACTGTCCAGCAGGTCACGTGCATTTTGAGATTATTAAAGTAAACCTCAAATGTAACTGTGAAATAACATTATGCACTTCTGTCACTGTGCATGTGAAAAAAAACCATAGAAATGGTAGAACGATTCTCCCAAGTATCGTTACAGGTATATTTGAGAGACAGACTTTTACCAGTAAATCCATAAGTCTTCCGTATCCCTCCCGTATCACCTGTATCTGTGAAAACAGATATTGTAGAAGAAAATGGATTATTGAAACACTATATCAAATCCACCTCACAACATTCAAGTGTGTGGTGGAACAGGATTGGTTTGTCATGATTTCTTTTCTCATGCTTTGTAAGAAAACCACTAGGGGCATGTTTTGCAATGTAAACTTCTGGGGTTTTTTTGTGGTAGCTAACTTATGAAGACAAACTGCATCTATAAAGCAGGAGGGTCCAAGACAGAATATGAGTCTATTCCGAGGCAACTGAAATTCCCCTTCATATTGAAAGCTTTTAGCAAGAAATGTCAACATTTTGCTGCAAAGTAAAAGAGCTCTTACTCCAGATTACGAAGGAAAAGCAAATGGCTGATGATTTACCAGCTGGCAGGAGCGCTTGCCAAGGGCCTGAATAACCAGCACTTGGACCCCTCCTCAAACCTCATGCACCTCAGAGTTGCAGACCCCTGGCAAGAACTGGAAAATATGATGATGGGCCATTGTGGATCATTTAAGAGAGCAAGACACTTGAAGTGGACAGTTTCAAACTGGTGACCACCCCAGTACCACAAAACTGCCATTAAATGTGAAAAACTCCAGTGGTGTGACAAAGCACAGGACATGGAGCAATTGTGATTGCAAGCCTGCAATTCCCATACAGAGGCAACAACATTACTGATAGTGATTTTAAAAAAAGCATTTCAAAGTCACATGATTTTAACCTGTATTTGTAATGGTAAGTATGGGGATCTTTTGTTGTCACTGAATGTCACTGGCCCATATCATTCTGATTCAGTTCCTACTGGGACAGGTGTTATCATCTGGCACCAACACTGTAATGCCATGGCCACTCTGAAAGCCTAGGGAAATCCCTAGTTCACTTCAAACATATGAGAAAGTATTTGGGAAAATGGCAGGCTTGGCTAGTTTTGTCATTTTTGTAGGTCTTCCTCGTGGTCTTCTTTTATTATTATTTTGTCTTATAATTAAAAAAGGAGGTTTACTTTTCAGTTTTGCAGCCTTAACGTTTTAGGAAGTATGAGCAAAAAGACATTGATTTTTCACACTGCACAGCTTCAGAAGAGCTCCAGATTTAGAATTATGTGCTGGCCCCATCCCGTTCAATTTATTTTTTTTTTTTTATCAGATACCCAGAGTAAGTGCTTTCTCAGATTATTCCCTCCCAACTTGCATCACTGAATCATGACATATGTCTTTAGTTTGGATTCTAAATTTGAATACTGTTTCACCCTCCAAGTCCTTAGAATAATAAATAGTACGAATTATTCACTGTACCTGTGTTTTTCTCTCAAATTGCACGGGGCTGGTGTTCAAATCAACATTTCTAATCAGTTTTTGTGATCCCAGTAGTACTCTGAAGAAACTAAAGTAGCTGTATGAAGGACTGAAGATGGCTGTATCCACCTTCTCCTCTCTCAGATCTTCAACCTGACTGCAAAAATGAAACCTGTTCAGCTGAAAGCCTGTGGGTGGCAATTCACTTACACAGCCCGTGAAAAAGTGTTCATACATTTGACACAAAATTTGAGGAGAACTTCCGCAGCATCTCTACCGCTCTGCACTTCCAGGAGGGGCCTTGCACACTCAAGGGCTTCAAGGAACAGTGAGGTCACCCAGCCAGCCCAGCTAAACAGTGCTCAGGCTGTACCAGAGCATTCTCAGACACTGCCTCATATGTGCCAGGAACAAGTGGAATGATAACAGAAACTGAGGGCAAAAAGTGATAGAAAGAAAATAATTTTACAGAAATACAGCCCTGACAGTAGTGCAAGCAAAACCATCGTCTCCTTCAGGTTCCAATACATCTGAATGCTGAAACCATATTTGTCTTTGGCATCTGGCAATGTCATTTAATACGTTCTTATGGCCCTGCATGCAGTTAAGCATGCACTGTATATTATTTTATGATGTTTGAATTGGAATCATACTTTCTGGGTACAAGTATTCATGTTTTTGCAGATTCTTGTGTCAAGCTGGGAGAACCTGTTTCCAATTTCATGACCGTTTATCGCTAATCCAAAATGACTGCAGCATTACCTATAGACGGGAAGCTGGATGAGGTCTTGTGTGTTTTGGATGCATCAAGCTCTTCCCAGGAAACTCTGTTAAACTAGTTTTATTCTTACATGAGAGGAAGACAGAAATTACTAATGGACATGACTGTGCCTAATCTATATATAGTTTAGCAAAACAGAGGTAAAACTGAAGTGGGTCTTATAGCAGCTCTTCATCCGAATAACGCTCGAATAATCATTTCGGCATTCCATTCAGCATCACCATCCACAGTTTCAGTTAGACTGATAATGTTTGTGTGAAAGTCTTAGATGAACACTATCACACCCATGGAAACGTTGAATTGAACTTTTCTGAACCAAAACATGAGAGGCACAGTGCTTTGGATCCTTTCCAAATGAGAACTCCACTCTCTGTACACACCGCTAGTTTCTTTCCCCTTGAACACAAAGGAAAAACTTCCTATAAAGACAAATATTTGTTTATTAAGGCTGCAACATTAAACTCACCGATTTTCCTAAAAACAGCTGTGGGTCTTGGGTGCTTACCATTGAAAGAGAAGTAGGGAGATGTTCTTTCTCAACAGGTTGCTTCGCACAAAGTTGTAGAAGTTAACTTTAGCCAAAGCAATTCAGCTTTCAAGTAGCATTTGGCTCTAACAAATGCCTCCCACAGAAAAGCAGATGAAGAACCAGTACAGCACTGCTCCTGGCTTGTCCACAAACCAAAACAACCCTTATGTCCCCCTGGCTTCTGCTCAGGATTTCCTGGGCTAACATATCCAAGACCAGCCATAGGATAAGCCCTTCAGACTTGTTTTAAGGTTCTCAGGACTCTGGTGACACAACATAAATGCCTGACAAAGGCAGTCTCGGATTATGCATAAATCTCAAGGAAAGCATAACTTTACCAGGATAACAGTCCGCTTTTGTCAGTGCTCAAAAGAACCCAAGCACTCTGCTTCTGAATTACAGCTCCTGGCAGAGAAACTACTGCTCACCTCACATCCTGATGGAAGAAATGTACCTGTGGACTAAGGAAGGCATGGCTGTTGTAAACTGAGGTGTGAGAAGAACATATTTCAAACAGAATTGTCTGAATAAAGTTGTTTTATTCAACATTTTTAACGTACATCCTAGAACTAAGCATCTGCTTGGTACTAGGGGTTGCAGGTGTCTGAGGTGTCGAGGAAGCAGTACTCTGCTAAAAACCCTATGAAATAAATAATTTTTAAAATTACAGTAGTAAACTACAGATATTTACAGCAACTTATCCCCCAGCCTTCTTTCAGCAACGAAGTTTGAACAGGGATGACAAGCATATCAGAAGGAAACCTGTGGAACTTCAGAATCAGCACTCGGTGACACTGTTTGCAACCATTCCTCCCTTAATACACTGGGCAGCGTTGTGGCAATCCATTTCTGACACTTTCAGCAATAAAGAAGAAAGAAAAAGATGCTGCCAGCAGCCCTTTGTGAGACTTCAGTTGATGGCCGAGAGAATGATAAGAGGTGATCTCTAACTCCTGCTGTCTGACATAGCGACTATCCAGTTAGGCCGTGTGAGACTCGCTCCTGTCAAGCATAAATGAGAAAGAATTGGAAAGAGACAGGCTACACTGTATCAGCTTTAGAGTCCCTTTTGCCTTTAGGTGGCTGCTGAAGAGCCTGTGTTTGCCAGCAGTTCCAGTCAAGAAGCATTCTTTGAAGGGAACACTAAAATCTGAGCCTGCACACATGACGTAACTCCCCTGCACGAAAGGACTAGAGGGTCCTCTTCAATTTAAGAGACTGAATGTGGTCTGCTGCAGAGAGCCAGGTCCATCCAGGAATTTGTCCTCTTTGTTCCAAAATATGACACTGCACCAGTCAGGCGGAGAGGTTTACAGGAAAGGGAAATGGGACGTTCAACAAAATATAGGGAGTTAGTGGTTTTGCTATATTTGAATTCAGTAATTTCTGCCGCAAGCTGCACTGTAATAAAAGGAGCAGATGGACAGAGTTAATTATGGAAGAACTTCACAAAAATAGTGTAATGAGACATGTTAGGTGCAATTTTTCCACAAGACACTGAGAAATCTTCCAATTCCAGCATCCTATTCCCCTGCCACCTTCTCAAAGACAATTCTAGTTTCATAGGAGTAGACATTTTCCTAGTATTGTACTTAACAATAAGTTTTCATGAAAAAAAAAAACGTAACACAGTGTTTAAATCTTTTTAAATGTGTTATGTAGATGTAGATGTCACTGACAATTGTTCTTCAATCAATAATTTTGGGTTTATGCAACAGTCAACAAAACTCTTACTACCTAGCAGAGACAAAGAGAGAAGGGGTGGAGAATACTGGCAAAGAGATCAAAACATGAAATAGAGGACAAAAAAAAAAAAAGATCTGTTTCCCAGTATAAATTTGTACTTTGTGTGACACTATTTAGCTCACTACAAACCCTATAAGAAACAAATTATATCCTGTTCTTCATCAAGAAACAGCAGAGAAGGGAAAACTTCTTAGCATTGGTTCTGTCATAGCAGAAGAAAGTAAAAATGGTGACCATGCTCTGCACAGGTGAGTTTTGTTTCACAACAGTAAAACTTAGAGACGTAACTGCAGAGTGTGTGCCTAGTTCCAACAATGCATCTGCCAGATAAACCTGGCTTCACTTGTACTAGAATAAATTAAAGAAGAGAATGCTTGGAAAGCATCATCTCAGAAGAAACAAATCTGATCATAATAAAGCATTGTAGCTGTCTGCAAGAAAATAAAAACCATTTTTCTTAATAACTGACATTTTGGCAATAAAACATAAGGCTTCTCAAAATTATATGCTGCCTAGTTTATCTGGGATTTTTAAAAGATTTTCTGAAAATTATCCTTATGCAACAACTCTTTAACCAATCCAGTTTATAGATATTAAGATTAGTACCCTAATTACTTTATTGATATGTTTTAAGATACAAGATTACAATCCTTCCCTATTTGTCAGTATAATAAATTTTAAAATTTTAGTGTTTTCATATGGTTTCTTATAATTTTCAGTAACAGCATAGTCTGCGAACTTAAAAATGGACAATCAAAGCCTGTATTTGTTCTTTCTGTTCCTTTAGCACCAGCTCACTGGGTTCTACATCAGGTTTCGGTTTAAATAAACAGCTCTTCAGAAAGTTTAAGAAGCGAGAAATTATTTGTTTCACCAGGGTTCTGTAAGACAAGATTTTCCAACCTATTTTATTAACACACATTCCAAGCTGAAGCTTAGTTTTTAAACTAAATGACAACAAGATTAAAAATACATGAACTATCATAGAATCATAACTCTGAGTTGTGAAGGAGTTGAAATGCTGAAAACAAGCAACAACAAAAAAAAAACAACCACAAAATTTCTTCCAGAACAGGCCTGTGTGGGTTGTTGAAGTTTGTGAGAATCAAGCCTGGAGCTTCTTTATTATTTGCATCCAAATTCCGATTAGACAGAGCAGAAATCAAATTTTGGCCAACTGATCCTCTCCTGCTCAATTCCTGCAAAAATTAGAAGTCACAGAGAAAGCTCTAATACATTCCACTTCCATAGAATCCTTCAGCTATTGTTTTCGTCAGGAAGAAAAATTAGCATAGTGAGCTTCCTTTCTCATACCACCTGCTGTGCCTCTTTCTGTCTTTAGGATGGGCACAAGCTTGGGCAAAGAGATCATTTCCACTTCTCCAGTCAGGTTTTGGGTGGTTATTAGAGCAAAGGTGGAACCAGAAAGAAGATTTCAGGCATTCCAGTTGCTAACAGTCTAAAATTTAAGGAAAATATGGACCGAAGTCCCCAAAGAGAAAACAGATGCTTTCATTTGTTTTCTGATAAAACTCAGGACATAACTGAGCCTCAATACTTTAAACGTGGAGTTAACCTGTTTATCTCTTATCTTTGTTTCAAAAGCATCCTGAAAATTATTTCACGCTGCTTGTTCAATATGTTACTTTTCTATTGGATAACCCATGTTTTATCCAGAAGACTTAAAAAAATCTCAGTGTAAGACCTGGGAGAGAGCTCCTCAGAGACATGAAGCAACCAAGGACAGCTAGACACAGACCCAAGCTTGATTCCTTTTTCCTGCCTCAACATGTCAGCAGTTGTAGGACCTGTTTGACAGGCAGACCTGAATCAACAGACCAACAAAACTAGTCCCCACAATCGTGTCCGGAGTGACACCACATTACTTCTGTGTTTGTGTCCAAGCCACGTTCCTCCAGTTCACACATCAGTGCACATCAAGATTATCTACCGGGACAATACAGGACAGGATGAAAGGAATAAAAACTGGTGGCAGTCCAGTGCCCTGGAGACAAAAAGTCTACAGTCAAGCTAAAAACAAGCAAACAAATAAATACTTATTAAAAATCAACACATACATTATACAACCCAGAAGCCTCAGGACGGGTCATTCCCCGAGGAAGGGAGAGCTCCCCACGAGCCCCCGCCCGGAACGGGCACCGAGCGCTCCCCAGCGAGCCCCGCCAGCCCCGGGAGCCGAGCC
>JAYRBT010000139.1:6047270-6063087 GCA_036023395.1 Myiotriccus ornatus
GGACTGGATTTTTCCCGGAGTACGGAATGGGGGAAAACCCGGACTGGATTTTTCCCGGAGTACGGAATGGAGGAAAACCCGGACTGGATTTTTCCCGGAACACGGAATTGGAGGGGAAAAAAAAAAAAAACACCATAGCAACAAAAACCACCACAGCCCAGCAGGTTTCTGGGGGATCCCAAATTATTTCTGCAGCTCAGAAGCTGCACATCCCTAAAGCATTCCCTTGGGAACACCAAGCTTTCCGGAAGGCTCACGGAGTGGTGTGGCAGTCACGTGGTGTGGCACTCACGTGGTATGGCACTCACGTGGTATCTATGGCAACCATTCTGCCACTACACAATGTTTTCTTCTAGGAAACACACCCATTCCACAGGTTACACATCTGACCAAAATGCAGCAAGTGGCCACTAATCCCAACAATTGCCTTCTTGCTGTCACCACATCCTTAGCCTGAGAAGGCAGGGGGAAGTCTACAGCTGTTGGAGCAGTTCCTGGGAACGCAACAAAACTCCCCTTCTTTGGACTGCACAAGGGCACGTGCTGAGGGCACCACACAGCTCCTGCCCAAATCCTGTCCTGTCCCCAGCCATGCCAGGAGCCCGCAGCCTTGGAAAACACACATGCCCGGGCTGCAGCTCCCAAGGGATGCCGCAGGGATTCAAGGACAGGAGAGCACTTCCCGGGGGGGGCCGCCGGCCGCTCCAGCTCCCCCCGCGGCCGCGCGGCCCCCGAGCCGCGGCCGCTCCGCTGCCCCCGCTGCCATCCCGCCACAAGGAACGGCCGGGCAGGATCCGGCAGCGCCGGGACACCGGCCACGGGCACTCGGGCATCGGCAGCACCAAGTACCGGCTCTCCGCGGAAGCCCCGGGGTGGGGGATGAGGGATTCCCTCCGCCCGGCGCAGCCAGGAAATCCGCCCGCCGCTCCCCCTCTCCCAGCCGGGGAGAGGTGGCGGCTCCCTGGGAGCGCGCGGGGAAGCGGTGCCGCCTGCCCTCCGAGTGTGAGACAGCACACCTGCCTGACTCCCCTCTCTCCAAAGAGTTTCCACCGAGCAACCGCTGCAAAAACCCAGCATTTAGGACCCTTGGAATGTCGCTGGGAAACACCTCGTTCAAGCGGACACGTCCCTGGGAACGATTCAGCCCCAAAATCGTGCTCCGTAAGCAGGGGACAAAATCTGCCCCCCTTTTTGGGTTGCCAAGCGCTCCAGCTGCGGCGGAAGGCTGCCTTTGGCCATCCGAGCCGCCCCGCGCTGTGCCGAGCTCAGCTCACCCCTTTGCCTGCTGCAAAGTTCTGCAAAACAGAGAAACACGTAATCTCTTACTTTATCTTATTAACCTTAAAGATCATTTCATCAGAACCCCTTACTTTCAGATCTCAAAGCAGTAAAACTGCTGAACACACTTCTCTCCATCCCCACTGTGGTTCATTCCTGCTAAGAACAAAGCCATGTTTGTCTCTTGCCACTAGAGCTCTATAGGGTGAAGCCCACCAGAATTCAACAGCTGTGAAGCCACAGCCACTATTCAGTATCCTGAATCCTAATATTCCCCTCAGGGGAAAATAACCTGTTGGAGTCAGCTCTAAAATCTCCTGATATCAAATCAGTACAACCTCCCCCCTCCTCAGAAATAGTCTGTTACTTGATCCACGTCTTTTTCAGGCAAAGTCTGGGTGATTTGTTCAGGAAAACATCTGAGAACCACGTCTATCCTACAGGAGTTAAACATCTCAAAAGGGAAAACTACCTGTCCATCATCTTTCCTGAAGGAAAAAGTACTTTACCATAAAAGGGAAGTAGGAAACAAGAATTTCCAGGATGAGAGAGGGGACACAGGACTACGAGAATGAATTACCTTGACAAGCAAGGGAGGCATGTGAGGATCCAGAAATCAAATGAATAGCTGTGCTCAATATGTAGCAAGTCATAAAATGCTCCACCCCTTCTACCTTTCCTTCTTACGAAATAAGGGACTTTATTAATGATCACAACTGCCATCACACACCTAGTGCCTTGCAAAGGTGTCACATCCAGGAGCAAAGGAAAAGAAAATGTTCAGCTTATGCAAAAATATCAGAGTTCAAAATACCTACAGGACTATCAAGGACCCAGGAAAGAGTTCATGGCTGAAATGCAGGATGAAGCACCAAAAGGCACCTGTTCCATTTACAGCTGTCCAGACTTCTTGGTGAGACTTTAAAGAAGCTCCTCAGCTTTCCTGTGCCATAATATAATCAAGATGTTTTCCCACCCCAAACTGTCCTATAGCTTGTTGAGAAATAGGTTCAGTCCCTTCTGTTAAGTGTTTCGCAAGGAATAATTGAATAGCAAGCAGAGAGAGTGTGAAATCCTCAGGCACCTTCCCAGCACAAGCAAACGCTGAGCTACAGTTCTGCTAGTGTACGTTCCAAAATCCTGGATGAAGCACTAATATATACAGGCTCTCTGTACTCTTTGAAGCTTAGCACACTTTAAATGGCATCCATGGAATGGGCAGAAAGCAGCATCTGCATTCTCCACATCCTAGTGGCGAGGCATCCTCACAGAAGTGTGTCTTTGATTTGCTTTAGACAGAGGAAAACTAAAGTGAATCAGCATTCTGGACACAAGACGAAGTGCTGAGGAACTGGATATGAAGATGGCAGCTGCCACAGCAGCACAGCCTCTGCTCAGGGATCCAATGCTATTTATTAGGTGAGCTTGGGGCATGCAGATAGATTTGCATCCCACTGGCAACTCAGGGGGAAGAGTGTATTGTTGGATACAGTGCCTGTCCATGTGCACACAGGCTTTTAATGCTGCCATGAGCAAGGTGCTTTTGGGCCCAGCAAGCCAGAACGCTTTTGGCAGCTGAGGAACTTTGGCACAGCAAACCAAGGCTGCTGGAAATGCTGGTTCTGGACAGGACCTGAACGCGACTTCTGAGGAGTGGAATTTCAGTGTTGCATGCTTAGAACACAAATCACAGGATTTAGGTTCTGGTGTGCCAAAGCAGCTTCGGCCCAAAATGGCCACATAATTTCAGATTTTTTAATTTCTATTTTTTTTCTTCTTTAAGTGTATCTCTCCAAATAGTGCAGATTTGCCAAAACCAAACCTTTTTTAAGAATGTATCACTTTAAACCTAAAGTGCTCCATGAGCAAAACACACACCGTGTTTCAACCTTAAGATTTCTTACCATCATCACTCTCTCCCATATCTTAAAGGTGAGAGACTCATTTTAGGAATACACATTTAAGACCAGGATTGACTGAGAGATGAAAGCTCTTGAACCTCAGTCTCATGCAAAGCAGAAGTAAACTATAAACTTAACCTAGGGATAGAAGGGTCTTGTTCAATTATTTTTTTTTTTTCTTAATTGCTGTTTTCATCCAGACACAAAGTAGGAAAAGTTTTACACTCCCATTTTCCCCCCACCCTCTGTGGGCTGGGAAGTCTATTTCCTGTTCAGCTTCAGGCACAGCTTACTCACCCCCGGACCGTTTGGCTATCGTAGGACTTTCTGTACCTTCAGTTATTCTCTCTATTTTTATTAAGCTGCCATCAGGGAATTAGTGTTCCAGGTTCATTTTTGAGTGACTTCCAGGGATAAAATGCAAGTGCATTGCTCCTAGTTAGTTATATCCTATCTCTGAAGGCAGAGCTTGGCCCAAGAACTGCACATCAAGGAGCTGTTAGTTCTGAACCATGTTGGCTTCTCATCTCAGGATACAAACCAGCCTTTCCCACAGCATTCTGGAGCAGTGCTACACACAGCAACCTGCTGTGTGTTTACCAAAAAAAAACAACCACATGGGTTTCTGAGTGCACTGAAAAGATATAAGACCAGACTCACCAATAAGTTCCAGCTGCTTTGCACTCCTTTGGCAACATAAAACAGCTGTAAAACTGGTTTATCTGGGTTTAGCCAAGCCTATGGATACTTTGCATCATCAGAGTCTGGAAAAGTCAGGACTTCGTACTAAATCTAGTCAGCAGAAAATATTATACTGCTACTACAAAAAGCACAGGGAGATAAGAAAGAAACATGCATACCTTCAGCCTGCTATACAGTATTATTCTTGACTAAATCTTGTCACAGGATGCACAGAAGGATCTCCACTTTGTGCTTCTCAGTTATCTGTCTGAAATGCTCTGCACACATGCTTCTTTAAAGATCCTCAAGACGACGTACAACTGTATTTTAAATGTTCCAAAAGTATCAGTTTTTAATGATATTTTGAATGCATTCTGTATACCACATATTTGAAATATTATGAAAATTGGCAAAGTTGTCCCATTTTTAAAAAGACAGTATTTTATAAAGGAGCTACATATTTTAATATACATGCAATAAATTTAAAGCAAATGCATTACAAGTATATAGAAAACCTATATTTTTTTCCATATGTGAAGCAATGATCCCTGTTACAGCCATTTTATTGTTCACTGCAGACAGTTATGTGAAGCAGACTGCATTAATTTTATTTTTCTCCTAAAAATCTGGAATTTTTTTTGGATCCCTCACATACCGTTAGCACAATGCTGAACCCTATTACAGACATGGTGTAAGTGCAATGTAAAAGCTATCTCTTGAGCTCTATTGACAGAGCTGTGTGTTTTAACATAAACTCTTAAAAACTGGGAAGCAAATCAGTCTTACTTGGGTTCACGTCCTCGGTCCTCTGAGATCCATGTCTTTATATCCTTGACTTAATCGTACTGCATCTAAAAGCTTCTACTCAGAGTTTCCTTTCAGTGTTGGAAATATCTGCATCAGCTACAGGGGGCCATAATTACAATAATTTGGTGACTAGAACAAGGATTACTTGAAAAATCCTCCTCCTGTTGGTAATGTCATTTCACAACCAATTTGTTGGTGTTTCCAGATTTTCAAGTGTTTCAAGCACTCAAAGAACTGTCACTTGTAGCTTAGTACTTGGGATTATAGATTTTGCTCAGCTATAAAACACCTTGTTTGTTAAAAATAAATTTTCAGTTGAAAGTAAATTTACTCATGTAGTAAAACAAAAACAACTGATCTGCTCAGGATGCAGAGTTCCTGGCCTTTTTATGGCACTTCAGGCACTCAGAGAACAAGAAATTAAGAATCACAAAGACAGACCTGTTCTCCAATCATGTAAAGTTTTGATTCTACTTGTAAAGAAAATTATTGTCCAGGGGAAAATCTATTTCTAGAACTTTAAAAGGTTTTTGACCGTCATCTCATCCCATTATTGCTATTTTAACAGTTGGCTATTTTAGTATTTCTTTTTCCACATCATTGCAGATTTGATCTGTCCTCTTTTGACAGATCCTAAATACCGGGGTGTGCAGAACATGCAGTCATTTTACAGGTTTTTCAGTTAATAAATTTTACTCTCCACACAAGGAATTGTTTAAATCATATCCAGACACAAGCTCACTTAGGAAGCTCCTGGCTTGAGCCATTAAATAGTATCTTTGCCACTGCTGTGGAAAGAACAATACTCAAATTCCCCATTCAGCCCCATCTCGACCACAGCCAGTGGATGACACCTCAGACTTATTGAGAAATCCTCTCTGAGGTTTCAGGCTCTTTCTAACCATTTCTACATCCTGTGTATGTGCATCAGCTGAAAGTGAAGAAGCCTGGCATCTGAACAGACATAAAAAATTGTGTGACTCCATAAACAGTTACAGAGACACAAACATGGTTTTGGAATCACCAGTTCCAAAGGTGATGGGACCTTTAATTGCTTACATGGCAAAATACTTCATCACTTGAATGAATTATAGTGCAATCAGCAGCTCTGAGCCACAGTATTTTCCCTCTAGCTCTCAAAAAAGAGTCTTCTAAGAGAAATGCTGAAAGCTGGTATTTTCTCTTTCTTCCTTTTATTTTAGTGGCATGGAAAGGGATTTCTGAAAGTCCTACAGTGACTTTAGATGTAATCAAAGAGAAAAAAAAAAATATAAATGGCGATTACAGCACACATAATGGTAAACATCCTAAATTAAACTAATCCAGGTAATAACAGTAAGTGAATACACAGCATTATGGTCTGTGATTCCAGCACATCACTACAACTGGGGAAGAGTTTGCACTGTGGTTTTGATATATATAAAATCTCGTGCCATCTCAGCTCCACTGTTATTTAATCATGCTAAGCAGAATGAGTTAAGACAGGGATGCAAGCACATGCCAAATACCTCTATTTTTATACTGGATTTACTCTCTCTATATATGGATTTACACTAATAATTGCAAGTCACACTGACTGTGGTGCTGGAAGCCAATGCATCCCAGTGGGTATGAGAACCATTGGAAACACATCCCAAAAAGGGAAAGTTCTGTGAAGTTCATATGTCTGTATATTTAAATGACAGGTATAATATACAAAGCCCCATGCATATTTATATATATTTACAGAGAGTGTGCATATTGGCAACTATATAAATTTCAGACATATGACTGGGTGCCATCATCATTGATGAGTAAATCATTTTACAAAACTTACATTAATCTGTATCAGCACTGCACAAACAGATCAGAGTTAAGATAATATGTGGATTTTTGTTTTTTATTTGAAAGTCAAATATTCTTAGGAAAATTTTTTTTCTTTTTTTTTTTTTTCTTGGACACAAATGGCTTTTCCCGTCATCTTGGGCACCTTTACTTAACCGAATATATTTCTTAAATTTCTCTGAATAAAATTACACCGATTTCCACACTTTCTCAACTGCCTCAAAAAAATAAATCAGTTGTGCCTGTATCTCTGGAGATACTTGAGGACAACTCCTGTGGAATTCACCATCTTCTTATGAACTGGACCCAAAAATTAGTATGTATCTCTCCTTCCACTTACCATCTCCTGGATTACCCAGAGGCTGTCTCAGAGACCAAGTTTTCAACGAAGTGGCAAGAAAACCATGTGGTGGTATTTCCTTCCGACATCAAAAGAACATCTACTTCTCATGCACTGCCAGTGATTCTGAAGAAAACAAACAAGCAAAAATTCATATATTTTTCTAAATGGTCTAGCTAACTTTGACTTTTTTATCACTGCCTGCAGTGAATGCTCTCACAAACATCGGGGAGCATAATCCAAGCAATATTAAGCACTTTGGAAATTTCCCCCTGCATTATTAAGCAAACACATTTGGGGGAATATTTGTGCAAAGTATTTTTGTGTACATAAACACAAAAATTTGGGAGGGAGCACATATTCATCTGAATGCAGCACCTGAATAAATACTTTTGCATATAAGCCTGCAGACACCTGGATTAACATGGATCAGCAGTGGAACTGCTGCTTTGACCACCCTTTCTGCAAAGCAATGTCTTCAAGAAATGTGATCAGAAAGAAATTAAAGTTTGTAGGTCAGCCAAAAAATCTGGCTTGCGTCTTTCTCTCTTCCTCAGACAGGAAGGAGCCCAGCTATTTTTAAGTCTGGTGTCCAGGTACATAGCCAAAAACAAATACTATTTCTGCTGGAGAAGAAGACAGGAAAAGGTTTTATATATTCTAAAGATTTCCAAGGCTTGCTAGTCTCCTCGCTCTTTGTCCTTGGTGTGTCACACACTCTCATCCTAGGATAATTTACTTCCCATTGAATTTTTCAGGTGCTGCTTTATCCAGTTAGCAAACAGAAATGACACTGCATTATTTAGAGTACAGGCTTAAAAAACTAAACGAAAACCAAAACCCCAAACAAACAAATAATTAAACAAAACACCTCACACAACTACTTAATTCTGCATCTGCAGAAGTTAAAGTAATAAAGTAACATTTGCTTCAGAACATTTACAAACAATCCCATAATCCAAGTCTATTCAAATTATTTAATTTCAAAGAGTAGATATTGTCATTACTATTACAGTAAAAAAGGGAAAGAAAGGTCAATGAAGATTTTATTTAATGGTCTATTCAGGACTTTTTTCATTCCTTATATTAAAAAATTGTTCAGAAAAATAACTTGATTTCACCTAATAACTGCATAAGGAAGCATTACATACATAATGTATCATTAGAAAGTCCTCTGGACATTCACAAAACCAATTTGAAAGTTTTAGATTTGTTGAAATTATCTCCCATAATTACTTATGTTTCTTGATAATCAGTTAAAAAACATTATAACTAGTCTTTAAAGCAACATCAAACTTCCTTCATCACTTCTCTGTTTTTACTTCTCTCCCTTTTCTCTTGGGTTTTGGTGGGGTTTTTTTCAACCCTTGAGGCTTGACCAGAGCTTTTGGAGATTACATTAACAGTTATCTTTCCTAAAAAATATGCATGATGTATTTAACACTGTATTTCTACAGTAATTCTATGCTATAAATTGAGATTTAGTTGCAGCTATTCTGAGAGTTTCAGGGGGCAAACAGCTCCCAACATGGGCAGGTAGCATCTCAAGTTGAGTGTGAGTTGCCTACAACAGAAATACCTCACATCCAGTCAGGAACTAATCCAGATCCAACGGATGCAACTCTTGAACCTCTTCCCACAGAGTCAATTTGCCAATTTCAATAAATTAGTAAGAAGTTATAGTTGCCAAAGGACGTTCTGAGCCATGAAACAATGTAATTCTCTTTTAATCATGCAGAAAAAGGGTGTGTATACTCTAATGTTTCTCTGATGGATACAGCTGTATCAATACTAAAGCACAGAAAAGTATCACGAGTGCATCTTTCAGGACTAGGGTCAGCACAATTAAGTGACAGACTTTTGTGCACACAACTGTGTGGATTCCCTGAGAAGCAAACCGAAAAAAGAGTTTACTCCTGATCCTTTCCTTTAAAATGACATAATTTCTTAACCATTTCAGCAAAATCATGAAACCAACAGAAGAAGCAAAATACACCAGTTCTTCACCACAGATTGATTTTTAAGGTCATGCCTTGGAATTGTTTAGCTACAATTGGTTCACAAAGGCCACACTGTGCCCTCACTCATCCTCGTCCACTGCTGCCAGGTGACAAGAGGTCTAACTCCAGCAGGATGCTGTAGTCCCAGCCCACTGACAGTGATTTAATTCCTCTGCCCATAGTTTTTTCCAGGCCACCAGGAGCAGGTCACAGCAGTGAAAACCTTGTCACAGCTTGACAAGGTCACAGACAAGTGCTAATTTCCTTTGTGGGCATCACTGACTTCAGCCCCGGCAAATGTGCCAAAAAAAGCATCCCATATTTCCCTCTTTACATTTTGGAGGTCTTCTCCTTCTGCTAAAGAAAAAACAATAGGCAGAAACTGATGCACAGGAAGTTCCACCTGAATATGAGGAAGAACTTCTTTACTGTATGGGTGACTGAGCACTGGAACAGGTTGCCCAGAGAGGTTGTGGAGTCTCCCTCACTAGAGATATTCAAGAACCATCTGGATGCAATCCTGTGCAAATGTGCTCTGGGATGACCCTGCTTGAACAGGGAATTTGGACCAGATGACCCACTGGGGTCCCTTCTAACCTTACTTATGCTGTGATTCTGTTTTCCTGGGAGAAGGTCAGAGTAGAGCCACAGAATGGATCACTTCTGGACTTGAAAAGCTGTTGTGCCAGAGTAAGCCAGAAGGTGCAGCACAGAAGGCCTGCAAGAGAAACAAATATTTAGCAGTGGTCTGAACAGATCACAAGCCAGGCTGGCAGTGAGTGGATGAGGTGATAGTGTTTAAAGGATTTGAAAGAGTAGACTGAAGCTCAGATAGATCAATTAAGATCTTTATAGGAAAAGGTTTTATGACCCTGTGTTCTCTAATAAACTTTTCTCATTATAAAAAGGTAATTAAATTATTCATTTTAATAAATCCTCTGGTGTTTTATATAAAATGTAATACTAAATAATGAGAAAGGAAATGTTCTGCCTTTTTTTTTTTTTTTTTTGCTAAACAGATGGTTCCAGAAAATGCATTAAAAATATTCCTTGCTTTTGTGAGAAAGGTAAAAATGTCTCATCTAAAACACTTTCTGCTGGGGGTTCAATGAGCAGAAGTCCAAAGGCCACCTGGGAAAATGAATCTGGAAAAAGTATGCACCGTCCTGGCAGAACAGTGTGGGAAACTATATCCAAACTTCTCTGTCAATACTTCACCTGGCCTGCAAATCAGCAAAGAGATCTTCAGGCTGCAACACTATGAAACCTTCATGTCATCACTAAAACCCAACAGCATCATTGCAGTCATCTTACAGGGTGTGCTTATATCATACTAGAAAGACCTAGAGATGCATGGATGACTTGTGTAGCATCCTCACTTACTTGTTGTTAACTGGCTATGAGACTTCATACTTCTTATCGATCTGTAGCCAACACAACTGTGCTTATCATTTCTCTTTCTTCAATGAGTGGAGTGAAAAAAAGGGCCCTTCCAAAACTTTTCTTCATGGAGCTCACTGATATGTCTGCATTTCTGGAATTTTCTACTTCTGCTATTTGATCTGGACAGCTAGAGATAAGTGAGCTCTACTGAAATACCCCAGCTAGCTGGAAATGAGCCTGATTTTGCCAGAATTAACAGAAGCAACTTCATGTGCACAGTTATTGGCTAATTATCACCCTCATTCATCTTTAGTTTGAGTTGCCTGATTATATTGAATTTTTCAGTTGCAATTGCCAATACGTAGATTTTTTTATTCCAGGCTGAGAGGCTGATCTACAGTTAGAAAATGGAAACTGTGCCAAGCAGCAACAAGAAGACCACGGTGAAATATCTGTCCTATGTTTATCCATTCTGACTAAAACAATATTTTGTTTGTTATACAGTGTTATTAAAAGTTACATATCTTTTCATCTGGTAAACCTACCAGAAAAAATCTGAATTTCATCTTCTCCCATAGAATATTCTGATTCAGCAGTACCACCCAAGGGATGAAGTTGCAAGGCACTCTTCATTCTCCTTTCTCACCGCTACTGAAAGGTGTTTTTTAAAAAAAGAAAACTTCCTTTTTAAAAAAAGTCTGAGAGTCCTTCCATGGGAGCTGTATGAATAAAATTACCTCTTGATTCTCTAGAAGGTTTAGGATAAGGCTTTGAGGAAAAAAATGGCAAGACCTACTATGAAGTGCTTCCTCTCGCTTTCAAACTTTTAAATACACTAAAAAAAAAGGAGATTGTGTTGTCCACTTGTGAAATTTAAAAGGAAAAGAAAAGGGGGGGGGAGATATAAAATAATGCAGTCACAGACAGTTTGACACTTGCAAAAAGCAACTCAGTTGTGTTACTACAGAGTCTGCCTTGGCTAAAATTACTTGCCCCTGAGACATTACACCCCACTGACTATGAGGTGAGCTTAGGCTGACTAACTTAGACTTAGCCATCTAATTTAGGGCAGGTAAATCTCATCTTGCCTAAGATGATCTCTGTGCTTAAAAGCCCATCTGTTTCCTGCACGCACATACCACGTCTCAGTTCTGGAGACCAGAATTCGAAATATTATGCTATGACTACTTTAGACACAGCCTTTAAATAATCATTTTCTACACAGACCTGACACACTAGATCTTTTGATGCCAGCAGTCTTTCACAGCCATCTCTCAAAGGTAACGTGTAGGTTATCCCACATAACTTGGGATACTGTATTCCTGTCTCATATTTAATTTAACCAAGGTATTTCTACAGCGTCATTATATTTCCTTCTTATTTCCAGGACTTATCATACTGGATTTATGCAGAACTGCAGCAAAGAACTATTTAACAACATCCCAATCAAAACAGACATTTTTTGGGCCAGATTTGACTCTACTTCCTGGATGAGCTGCTCATGAAAAATCCTTTGAAACGCACTGTAGGAATTAAACATTCACTGTATTTCTTCATTTTTTTTATTTTTCTTACAGTAAAAAGTATTCAAGGAAGCCCTGAAGCTCTGCATACCATCTCCACCACTGATTTACATTCTCTATCATAGGTGGAATGTTGTGGTTTCTCCACTTTTTGATTAACCCATTTCCTCCTGCACTCTAAGGGCAAGTCACCTGCCTGTTGTTTCATGTTTTAGGCCTTTATTCCATGTTTTCCATTTCCTCATATGCCTTTTGACTACCTGAGAAAACCTACCTTTTAAGCAACTAGTTTTATTTGGACTATTTGTGGGGGAGTTTGTTTTGTTTTGCCTCCAGTCAAGTATTCAATCAGCTCCTTCAAAAAGATTCCAAGGGAATAGGTAAGCCCTCTCACTGGGAACTCTAGTCATTCTACTTGCTCCAGACACAGTGTGGTGTAAATTCATATAATGGTACTGTAACATCACCAAACATTTTAAAAGGATCTATGCTGAATTACACCAGGCAAAAACCCATTCTCCTGAGATTTTCTTAAGCATTTCAGTCCTCCCAGCTTATCTTGCAGTTACATTTCCCATAATATTCTGCTATACCCATCACTTCACTCCACAAACGTGCAGAACTATAATAAGAACTGTTCTTTAACCATGTTGTACTTACAAAAAGACATGGTTTGTCTGGACCAAAATTCTTCTTTCCTAAGCATATGTTTACATTAGTCTTTGCAAGCTACATATTTACTGCCTCTTTTGATGAAAAAGTGCTTTGACTCAAAAAGATTTTGTACCTAGCTTCAATGGCTTTCTGCAATTTCTCAATCTCTTTTCCTATAGATTCCTTCTAGATTGCACTAGCCTGGAATTTTGAGCAAAATACAGAAGAGATCTGTCTTTTACCATCCACCATAGCAACATTTTTTTTCCCCAAAATCTTCTCTATTTCCTAACACACATCCACACACACTTTTTCTTGCAGACATGCTTAAAGTTTGAGTTACAGGACTAAAAGTCAAGAGCTTCTTTCATTCGTATAGCTGAAAGGAACCAATCTGTCTTCCCAATATGACCTTCTCCAAGAGACAGACCACTGAACATGACTCCAAGTCCTTCCTCAAGGTTATAGATTTCATCTGAGTTATTACATGTTATTACATTACAAGCCCTCCATTCCTAGTTCAAAAGTTTTAAGTTATGAAGAAAACTCCACAGCTTCATGAAAATTCCACTCCATGTAATTTTTAATGCATCACTTTAATGTCTGTTTAATGCTCATGCCCATAAAGTGATTACAGCTTCCCTTGAGCACAAACAGTATTAAAAGCCCAATTAGTAATAGAAAAGGTTTTACAGCATGCAATTAAATGATACCTCTGCTAATAATTTGAGGTTCTTATCATGTAAGCCACATACTTGCAGATGCTAATATTATCTCATTCAAAAAACTCCCACTAACTGCTATTCACTACCTATAAGTATAAGTATATTTTATTTTTTTAAAATATATATAGATGCATTTCATTTTTAGCTTCAAGACCCTTATATTCAATGACATTTGAAATATCTTCTATTTTGTTTTGACTCTTGTCTATCTCTGAAAGTTCAGAACACAGATATTAAAACCATATCAATTAAGAGTGTAAGGCAGAATGATATTTTCTCACCAAACTTTAAATTCACAAATCATGATTTTCTAGCGACTCTCACTGCGCTCACACTCCACACGTGGCCGAACCATGTGTACCAGCTCCCTGCCTTCTGGAAGTGTGCTTTTACACCACTGAGCTTTCTGAATAAACAGTTTCATAAATTCAGCATCAAAAGGACATTTAAGTGACCAAGGACAAAACATTCCCTGGAGAAATAGGATTCATTTCCTGAGACTCCCTATGAGACTGTATTTCCCAGCTTACTCATCTATCAGACAGCACACATCACATCCACAGTATAATCCACATGATTATTTACTAAGTATTTAAAAATGTCACCCTCTGCCAAGTTGGCATTCAGGATACCAGTTCTTTTAGGGTGAATTTAAATAAGTCCTGCCTTCTTTGTGCCTCAGTCCTTCAGCTTTAAAATGGAAATTATCCTCTTTATCCTCTTCTAGCTAGCAAGATATACAGTGATAAAATGATATCTCTCTCAGAAGATACACAGAACTTCCTCTACATTCTAAAACAGTAATAAAGCTTTGCTTCCTCGTTAGTCTATTCATTACTCTATCGTGATTTTATTAAAACAAGTATTACAACGAAATACATAATTTGAGATTACAAACCAAGTGCATATTTAATGGTCACCTCAATGCAAGAGGCAGGGGGAATTCCTGTGTCCCCAAAGGACCTACCAAAGGCACTGAGACCACTTAACAGTAACAGCAGCCCTCCTGTCAACTCTTTATGGATCACCAATTTCAGCCAGTGTCCCACTCTTCCAGTGTCTCTTTGTAATGATCTTCATCCCAAGTGTTGTATTTGACCCCAGTAGAAGCAATGTGGAAAGGCAGTAATCTCTGAGCTCAACCTCAGACATTTATGGCTGTGTTCACACAATGTATTTGTTCTCAGAAGTAAAGCAAAATCAGCAGCTCCTCCCTGGCTCTCCCCACAGGCTCAGCTTCGTGCCACTGTTCTCTTAATGCTTTCAATCACTGCACTTATTTAATTAATTCAAACTGTAAATAAGAAGCCTAAGGCGAGATGAGTTCTCTGCTTCCACTCCCCAAGAGTGCTAAGAAACCTCCGTCCCGAGAAATGAAGTTTCTTATAAAGGTCTGTAAATTAGAGTTCTGGAGCCGTAGGAATTTAGTATATTGCACGCTGTTACATTTTAAACACATAGTTTTAAGGCAGTAGCTTCATGCTGTGAGAATGGGAGTCCTTTGGCTGAGGGACTTCGAGCTACAGGGAAACTGAATCAGCTCTGGCAAGCTCAGCCTCAGGAAAAAAAAAGTTACTCAAGCCTCTTGAACTCCCTGTTTTGAGCAGACCTAGGCCTTAATAAGCATTTTCTTGCAGTGGTGTTTGAGCACTGTTGTTGTTGTTATGGAAACTTGCAGATATTTATTGCTAGTTTTGAGATATTTGCAGTTTCGCAGTTAAAGGAGGGCTCGCTGCAGCTGCATATGGGAGAATTTGTGAATTCTCAGTTGCTAACAGCTCAAATTAAAAGAACCCCCACATGACATAATTTTCAAGTTCTTCCCACAGAAAACAGTGTTTCTGTTGATGGCCTAAGTGAAAGGTGTGAACACTGAAAACCGGTTTTAAAGCTTTATGTGCTGAAGTCTGACCAGCACATAAAGACTCTGTGCTGTATCACAGGAGCACAGCTGCTACCTCCCACTAACACAGCAGCTCCTGGGGACCCCACCAACTGATGGGAATTTAAGGAGACTGGCAGTCACCCTGAAAGTCTCCTGGCCACCTTCCCTAATTCCTCCAACTTTTCAGTTATCCTAGGGTTTCTCTTGTTCCTTGAGTAATCAAGGGTTTACCACAACATTTGTTTCTTTAACTTCGAACTTCATCTGTAGACAGCCAAATTCTTCTCCCGTTTACACTCTCTGAAGTCAAAGCCATTCTGGATTTGAAACAGAGAGCACATCTGCTGAATGTCTCCATTAGGGTTTTGGTGATGAGAGTACAGAAAAAGGGGAGTAAAGTAAGAATTCAGGTAAGAATATTTATGAATTAATCAAAAGCATAACATATCTTCCTTACAGTTATTCAAAGATTTGAGGTCATTCTTGAGCAATTTATCTGCAATCATTTGGGTGATTATATTTTTTGACCCTCTGTAGTTTTCATTTACCTCTCAGTGACGAAAACATCTTTCTCCTTGATGAGCTTATCTTCATGAAATAGATTTTCTAGAGATACCAACAAGCATAAGAAAATTCTGATGGTTTTGGTTTATTCCCTTGGGTATGACAAATGCTGAAAATGTTCATTGCCACTGTATTTGTTGTGTGGAGAAAAGTATGCAAAAGGAATTTTGACTGCGACCCTGGAACAAAGCCACAAGTCACATGCTCTTGAACACGTAAAAAGAGGACATTCTTGAAGAATAATCAAATGCA
>JAYRBT010000139.1:6063187-6076302 GCA_036023395.1 Myiotriccus ornatus
GACCCTGGAACAAAGCCACAAGTCACATGCTCTTGAACACGTAAAAAGAGGACATTCTTGAAGAATAATCAAATGCAATAATGTTCATACAGCAATACCCCCAGTCAGAGTTACAGTCCTGAAAGGCCTGAGGCAGAAAAACCTCCAAGTATTTGAGACTCCGGAAGAGCTCTTGAAAGCTGCAATGATTTTTTTTTTCAGGCATTTTGAAGGTGGGTGCCTTTTTACTGGAATTCATTTTTCAGACAAAGGCAATCTTTATGAATATTTGTCCAGCACTATCGTAAGGCAGCTTACAACAGCACAAAGAACACGTTCTCATGTACAAACTGCTCAAGTAAAATCCAGATAGAGGGGGAGTCAGTGCAGCCTCACAAAGAGGCAGCTGTATCCCTTACCAACAGCAAGAGACTTCAGGATTCACAGGATCTTAAAAAACTGTTTTACTTTCTTTTTACAAGCATAACAATGTGGGAGATGAGGTTGTTGAAGAATAATGGTTAATTCCTTTTTTCATTAAGTCCTGTCTAACTGAGGCAAGACCAGCTGTCTCAGGACAAACCAGGAGCAAGTATAAGCTGTTCTGAGTGAAGGTTTGAACAACACTTTATCTACCCTTTCACAGCAATCCAAGCACTGTGACATTTTAACTAATGAGAATGTGACAGCTTCAGGTTTTCTTCCCTAACCTGCCTACAAGGTATGGAAAACCTAGACCTCTGTCTGGTTGAAGGGGAATGCCCAAGTTGCCCCATAATTATCACTTCAGTTTCAGAGAAGCAGTACTGTGGCTTATCTCCTCCAGAGTCCCACAAAAGGGTTCGACTGGTGGCCTACCCATATATGGACCCATCATCTGTGTCCTTGCATAACTCTCTGATCCTTTTTAGCTCCATGCAGCATCCTCTCACCTTCCTGCTACAAACTGTGTGCAAGAGGAAGCTACCACACAGCACTGAGCTGATAGAACTATCATGTTAAGGTTCACTTTTCCTCTTGTGAGGGAATTCCCTGCAAGTAAAGAGTGCTCTTCACATATTCTTCACTGCTCTTCACAGTTTCTAAAGGTATAACAGTTTACATAATTGGATACCTTTTCCATTTTTATAGACAATGACAGAGTCTCCCTTTGCAGTAATATATACAGAATTCAGCTGTAGAAAAATGGTTGGGGTCTGACACCCATTTTTTCATGATTTGTGCACTTTTCAATATGTGTCTGTGGCCCAATAGGATTGAATGAACAAATATGATACCGGCCATTACTCAGCATTTAGGGTAGATCAGGACAAATCACATGAAGCCTCTTTCCATTTTACTCCAGTTAAAACTTCCTGAACCAGAATCAGTGCTGTATTAATGAATCCAAGTCTTTACTGTTGCGGTATTGGAACAAACAACTTCCAGAAGAGAAAATGGGAAGACAGCCATCAACCTCAAGATGACGAGGGAAGAAATAAGTTTTCTGGAGAATCCTAATGAGGACATTGAAACAGCACTCTGTCACAAGGTCTGCCAATAGAAAAAAAAAAAAAATAAGTGAGGGCAAGAAAAAGGAGTAGTTTCAGAAGCCTTTCTACCAGATTCCAAAAATCTTTTATTTTCTTAAACTAAGTGCAAGTGATGATTCTTTGTACAAGAAAATATGTAGTATGAATCCCTGTTTAGTGACACTTCTTACTAATGCTCTTTTATGGATACTTTGTAAAGAGATTGTGAGAAAGGAACAATGCACACTGTATATGTGAATGGTAGATGTGTTGCAATAGCTAAAAATATCTAAAAATTAGAAGGTGGAATTGCTATAAACAGCCTAACTGATGAATAAAGTAACTATTTAAAGCCATTCATAAACCAATTATTGGTAATTTATTAAACCCTAAAGTATGTTTACATTGCATATTTGCATTAATAGCACTGTATAGTTTCTATGCCTACAGTGGTAACCAAAATTATTCTTGTTAAAATTAGTGGAACAAGAAGAGAGAGAGATTTGCTTCACAAAGTACCAAAAATGCATGACATTTTAACAAATAACCACTTTGAGAAAGCTGCTGCCACACAAACATTGTCTAGAAAAGAGCACGTGCCAAAAGAGAGGAAAAGGAGCAACAGCTAATCCATATAGTATGTTAGAAATTTATGAGACCTGTGTCTTGGCAGGCTGTCAAGGGGAGAGAAGGGATGAAGAAGAAGGGGCAAATTCCTGAAATGAGAAGCTTTCTAATAGGAAAACCTCACAACCTGCCATGGAAATCCTCACAACCTGCCATGGAAATCTTCACCTCAGGAACAGCCAGTTGGATGTCCCACATCTTGGTATGGGGTGAGAGGCTGTGTCTTAGATAACAGGTCCCAGACATGCTAGGATTTAGAGATAATCACCAACAGCTTGAGTTGCACCTGGAGGAGAACGGGAACAGAAACATGAGCACAAGCATTATCCTCTCTCAGAAGCTCACCTCACAGATGGGAGTGCTCTGTAATAGCTGTAAATTCCTCAAAGATTGGCTTTAATTAGAGCCTAACCTTGCCATGAGAGGGATGGAGAGCCATTACACAATCAGCAGGAGTGATCCCAGTCTCCTGCCTCGCTGTAGATGATGAAAGGCACTGTTGCTTACTGCTGCTACTCCAGATTGCAAGGGCAGTGACAGACTTTAAAGAAAGCCAAGACTGCAAAACTTCATCATGGTGAGAAGAATGATTATGACATAAGAAGGATGAGAATTCCTATAATCAGCTGGAGCTGCCCTACCCTAAGTCCTTTCTGGCAAAGCACCACAGGTATTTAAACTCTCCTCATTCATGGTCACAGGATTTTATCATGCAACATAAAGGCTACAGTAGTGAAAGAGCCACATCTTATGGACACTTGTGTTATATCTATACTAAAAAAAAAACCCCTCAGCAGTACTTAGTTTCCAGTTCTGCACCCTAATTGCATCCCAGATACATCAGGGTGGTTTACCATGCACCAGTCCTGTCTTGCATGTTCTGGCACAGCAATCTCAGGTGCAAAGATCATATAGGAGACAGAATGCCCACCAGCAGGGACCCTCTCTGAATGACAGCCATGGGAAGACCAGAAAGCATCCCCTGGCTTGCCTTAGCCTATCAGTATGGACTCAGCTTGTTCCACCAGTACTTCTAGCACTTCTAGTTCTAGCACTTGTCCACAGCTAGAAGTTGTTTTGTTACTATAGGATATACAATGAGATTTCCCCCTCTGCATTTTTGAAGCCCATGGAACACTAAAGTAGGAGATTTAGGCATAAACCCAAAAGCAAACACGCAAACTACCTACTCTTCAACTCAGGACATGCTAACCTGCACCCAGTCCTGTGCCCTCCAAGATGCTAAGCCAGCTTCCACTGCCAGTGGGGGTGAATCTCACCCCAGCTCTACATGTTTTTTCAAATGCCTCTCCAAGCAAAAAAAGCATCAGTGCTGCTTTATCCGTGTTGAATCACAGGCAGTTCACCCTCAGCCAGATCCTTATCTGGTCACAAAGTAATGGCCAAATTCAGGCCTCGATGGCACATAAACTTGATTTAGTATAACTGTGAGACCATAATTTTATTCAGGAAAAACACTAAGAGTGAAGCATTTCTGTTATGAAAAGAAGATAAAAATCAAAATGTTAGTTTAACGACATAGCAGTTTAAAATCTTCCTCAGAGGTTCCTGGAAAGTCAACATGGAAAAAAACCCAAAAACAAACAAAAAAGAAGCCCAAACCCCAGACAAAGCAAAAAGAAAAAAAAAATGGAAGAGAAGCTTAATGAAAATCTGCAAAGGAGAATCTCTAGAAAAGCTGTGTCACTGCTCAACTATAACACATATTTGAACGAGTGAGACTCTTTGCCTACTTCTTGTGTAAACAAAAAGAGAGCTCCAGGCACCTTATGAAAATAAACAGCAAGCCTTGGGTAAAAGAACAATAAAATGAGAAGAGTAGTTAGTGCCCCACTGTCGGTCTGATCCAGAACTGAATCACTAACACGGAAACTGCGTCCAAGTTACTATTAGTAGGACTGGAACTGTATCTTCCTTTGACTAGCTATTCCCATTAGGATGGTGCAGCTGAGCCCTGGACACGGGTTTATCTCTGCTCCAGGGAGGGTTGTCTCCAGCAGAAGGATGAAGCAGACAGCTGTGGGGATAAGTTCTTAAACTTCTGCAGCCAAATTAGTCTGCGCTTTCAACTTGAATTGCTCCAGTCTATTTAGAAGACAAGCCGACTTTGGTTTCTCTCAGAAACTTAGCATTTCTGCTTTCTTCTTACTGTTTTCCACGGCAAAGCAACTTATTTTACATTAAGGATGTCTGAAGTTTCTCCATGAGCAAGGGAAATGCATTGGAACCCAGAAGTTTTAGAGGAATGCAGGAGGAGGAAAAAATCTTTCCACTTAGTCTATCACGATGTAAATAATCTAAAGAAAATATGCACATCCGAAATCAGTGAAAGCTCAAATACACTGCAAAGAAAATGGAGAAACAGGCAGAAGTCAGCATACTCAGAGAGAGATGGCTCAAGCATTTTGCTGAGGCTTTACCACAGCATTTGTCTGACAGTTACCCTGAAAATCCAAATTTACCCTGAGCATTTACACTCCCTTTTTCTGCCATGTAATTGCATCCTAGGGATCACAAGACCCATGACTGCATCAGCAGCAAACACTTGAGCTAACTAGGGAGCAGGATGGAAAAAAGGAAAGGGTTTTTTTGCATTATTTCCAAACACAAACCTTTCAGAAAGGCTACAAGTGACCGCTCCACAATGTGTTTTCCAGTAAGAATGTGTCCTCACTCTGCAGTCAAAGCTATTAAGGAAAAAAAATAATAAAATAGTTTGAATTTAAAATGTATCATTTTAAATGCACGCACAGATCCAATTTTAGTTTTCTGTCCTTTCAAACTATTGCAAGTTTTCCGGGGCACACCAAGCAGCGAAGCACTGAAGGCAGCTTTGCTGTGTATCGCTGCCATCTAGTGACCTAACTCTGAGAATGGGACTCCAATATCAGCATAACTCCATCAGCGATGCTCTCTGGTTATACTCCTTATTTCAGCTTTATCAGAATGTAAAAGATTGTTTCAGTTCACAGTGCTCCTATTGCACTGCATATGTCTTCAAATTAGAGAATAAATTTTAGTTAATGTGGTGGTATATGTATGATCATATCAAGTAATGAGAGATTTATTCACTTTGCCTAACTGCTATACTGATAAATTACCCATAGGAAAATGTTCCTTTTTTTTTTTTTTGGGGGGGAGAGAAAGTGCCTTTTTTTTTTTGTGAAGGCAAAGTTACATGCACCAGAAAAAACGTAATTAACGTCCACAGACTTTGTTACTTGCTTGTGACGTTGCATTAAATGAGCTCTAAATGTGTGCACAAGAGCAAGCATTCTAATCACCCCTGTTTCTTTCAGTTGCTTACGATAAGCTTTCCATGAGGACTTGATTATGAAAAGCTTCTGACAATGACAGTGATTTAGGAAATGTAAGAGGAAGTTGTGCCACGATATTTTTAAGAGTGGATATGTCTGAGCTTCAGAGGAAAGGTCCCATTCACTCCATGAAACACCAGTGACACCATCAGCCTCCTCTGAACAGCCAGGCTAACTCAGCTAAGTCAGACCTCTATCCCAGAACTGACAGGGTGGGTCCGAAGAAACAAGGATTTGAGAGACCCTGGTATTTCAGAGGCAGCTATGCGAGTAAAAAGTAGATTTGGGAGAAGGGGTAGAATCTGAGAAGTGCACTGATATCATGTAAAAGTAATAAATGTAATAACCATAAGCTTAATACCACAGTCCAGACTTTATCTTCATTTCTTGCATACTATAAACTTCTGGGGGGTATCACACAGTCCAGTATGTGGCTGAAAGTAATTTACTAGTCCATGGCAAGGGTCAAAATCAAGTAAACCTATATCAGACAGAGTGTTCCTAACAGGGAAACTCATAAAGGTATATTGGGGGAAAAAAAAAAGCTATTCAGCATATTACATAGCCCATTCTCTAAGGAGGTCATTGAAGTCAAATAAATTTCATAAGTCTTTCCTATGCAATAATTTAGGTGCAGTTAATATGCCCCAGAATACCAATAACAGCTAGATGCAGAGGTCATTTATTCACATTTTATCAATAGGATCTTTATGAGATGCAGGCTCCTTCTTCAAGATCCACCCCATGCCAACAACTCAGAACATCAATACCGTCCAGAAACCCACCTCAGCGCAATCATCCATTTCAGGCAGCTGACTGAGCAGTATGAAGTTAGCAAATGTCTTTGGGAGATACTCAACCCTCTGCCTCCATCTCAAGCCAAAACTAACTTCAGACTTGCTGGGAGAAAGAAAAGGCTGCCTTCTCCCAACCATGAGAGGTTTTCACATGAAGTATGATAGCATCATGTTTCTTCTGAATAGTAACTCAGTTCAGCTTAATGGTTGTTTCTCACGTGCCTGGGATTCATAATTTCAGTAACACAGTGATATTTTTTGTTCTACATGCCCTGGACCCCACAGAGCTTTCTGAGACTTCACTATGCAACATGCAAGCAGATCAAAAATTATTTTAACAAAACACATTATTGATTGACTATATCCCCTGTCCATGTCACAGATTTTACTACTATTTCAAATGAGGTGGCTTTTCAATGATAATGTTATTTGAGTACACAAGACAAAAAATATTGCCACACAACTGATTACAGAAAAGTCAAGCTCACTTCTTGAAACATATCCACTCACAGAAGTGGAGCATGAAAGTCTGAAGACCTCATACTGTCAGCTGATGAGCGCTTTATTGTTCCGGGCTTAGAAAGATCCAGAAGGTTTCCTTTAAGGTCCACCTACCCAACAAATATTCAGAGCATTCACATTGGTGAGTGCTGCCAATCCCACCACTTCAATAACCAGAAATCACACTGATCATAATGGAGAATTCTGGTTAAAAAGCCAGTCATGCGATTGATCCAGCTGGACAGAAGGCTTGAGAAAACCAAACAAGATTTGGCCTGAAGATCTGAAAGGACATTATTTCACACAAAACATTTAGGATATCTCAGTTTTCACTTCCAAGTGTTAAAACAGTTTCCTCTGAGCATTCAGAAATTATGCTTATAAATACATTAGGTTTTAAGGAATACTTTTCAGTTAAATGCATCACTCTGCTTATAAAAACATCCTCTCCGCACTGTCCCCCCAGTGATTTCCAGTGAGCTGCTATGGCTTGTCTCCTCCAAACTACCATCATCCTCCACCCCCGCCTACCACCCATTAGGAGCCTGATACAGCTATCAAATATGGGGCATAATGGGCATTAAATGAAGACCTCCCAGCTGTCTCCTGACAGTTTCATTGCATAATGGTGACCTTTGCATGTCTTATTCACAACATAAAAAAGGCAAAACTATACAACTTGAGACTGCAGATAAAAATAAAAAAAAAAAGTTCTATGATATATCTGGGGGGCAGGTTGGGGTCTTCACTTACTTGCATATATAGATGGTCTTATTAGGCTTGCTTTGGTGTCTCCTAAAGGTGTAATATTTTATTTCTTAATAGTCATGCTTGCCATCTTTCTTGCTGAAAAGTGATAGTTCACTTTGAAAGCAGAGATTTATACTGCAGACTCTTCATTTAAACCTTATGTAAAGAAATAAAATCTTTATGTCCACACATATTTGAGCTCTTACCTGCATACATTTATAGCGTGTTACATTTCCCAACTTTCCCATATTTAATGTTTTACAGCCTGTTCTCCAGATTCAGGTAGTAAAAAGCTTGAAGGCCAGAAAGCAGGCAGCAGCTCACTATTTTAATTAGAAATGAACCAATATAGAGATCTCCAAACTGTGCAGTTGTACAGAAGTACTAGCACAACCTCTCACTAGAATAAGAACAATCTGACCTATGACTTCCACAGAAGTATTTTCACTTAGAGAGTTTAAAATCCTTTAAACGAATCCTTGTTGGGCCATATGTTGTCTCATCAGTATTTAGAAATAACACTGTAGAGAAAAAAGAACAAGAAAGGGAAGGAATGATGCGCTAAATAGAAAAAGGTCAGGATAAGGAGAAATAACTATTCCTGTATTTCAAGAAAGCATCTCTCCCACTCCATTCAGCTCTGCATCTCTCAGCCAAGATGTGTGACATTTTCCACAGGAGGCAGCACAGTTGTATTGGTATTTAACTTGCATCTGACAAGCATGTGCCCGTGCATTTGGAAAAGTCACAGAATATCCCAAGCTGGAAGGGACCCAAAAGGATCACTGAGTTCAACTTTTAACCCTGCACAGGACACCCTGAGTCACACCCTGTGCCTGAGGCCATTGTCCAAACACTTTCTGAACTCTGTCAGGCTTGGTGCTGTGATCCCCACCCTGGGGAGCCTGTTCCAGTGCCCAACCACCCTCCGGTATGAAGATACCCTCTGGATATCTTTTCCTGATATCCAGCTTAAATCTCCCCCGACTCAGCTTCATGCTATTCCCTCGGGTCCTGTCACTGGTCGTGACAGGGAAGAGATCAATATCTGCTGCTCCGCATCCACTCGTAAGGAAATTGCAAACTGTGATGAGGTATCTCCTTAATCTCCTCTTCTCCAGGCTGAACAGACCAAGTGCCCTCAGCTGCTCCTCCAGCTGGCTTCCAGGTAGTTTCCCCTCCAGGCCCTTCACCATCCTTGTTGTCCCGCTTTGGACACTCTCTAATAGTTTAACGTCTTTTTTATATTGTGGTGCCCAAAACCACACACAGCACTCAAGGTGGGGCTGCACCAGCACAGAATTTGTTCATAAGAGGGAGTGGTCAAAAAGAACTTACCAACAATTCCCAGCTTGTAGAGTCTGACCACCCCTTTATATCCTTCCCACATTCACTCTCCATGTGCTCCACTCTTTTTTTTTCCCCCGTTTCACACTAAATTTCCTAAAACAAGAAACAAAATATAAGAAAATATCATCAGCTGGGGACCTTAGGACAATTATACCTTTCCATTTCTCCAAAGCAGGACTAAAGATCACTCTGCAATACACATCAAATGTCTGGCTAATCCAGAAGTGTCATCTGCCCAAAAACAAGCTCCAAGGTCTATCACACCTGAGAGCAAACCACTCTGCTACTTCCCCCCCTTCACTGGATACATGGCAGGAGCATCCTCCAACATGTACGTTCCTGGCTCACCAAAATACTGCCTTGCAGGTTCCCCAACACCCCACAGAGCACACCCTGAGAAAAACTGGGAAAGTGAGCATCACAACCTGGGTCTTGTCCATGAGTTAATGGCTCAGAAAGAGGGTAGGCAAGAGCTGACAGAAGCTGTATGAATTTTTCTGGCAAGCTTTGTTTGGCCCACAGCCTGCAGGCTATTCCTTAAAATACTCTGCTAAACTTTTCCTTTAGTTGTTCCACGTAGATCATGCTTTCCAAACCTCTTATACCTGTTATTATTCTCTCTTATTCTGTCATTTATCCCTTTTCCTTTTTTTTTCTTAAAAAAATTACATGATTAAAACATGGATGCAAAACTGCAACTGATGCCACTTGACCATGGCAATTACTGTTCAAAAGTTCTTCTTTCAAACACTTCTGAGAGCAGGGTTCCTCCTCTGCAACAGTATGGCAATACTGACTGTGGCTCAGGCTCCAACGCACTGATTCCTAGATCTTCCTCTGTGCTCCTGCTCACCAGAACATCACACATGGTTATGTGTCAGGTTTATCCATTAAACTACATTTCTTGCATGAATTCCTTAAGATCCTGCAGAAATCCAAATGTAAAGCTGGGGTAAAGTCTCAAATAGTCAAGATTCCAGGTGTGGCTTGTAGCAGCAGCAGCTCTGCTGTTCTTCATGGAGCACACCACTGCCTGGAGATTTTGTTGCCTCAGGCTGTGAGAATGGTAGACAACAGGATACCTCACTCCCTAACCCTTCATCCAAGGCTCCTTTGTAAGGGAAACCAGAGGATATATGACCACTGGGAAAAAAGACTCATTGTTCTCCAAGAAGTGGGGTGCTCTATGGGCCCCCATTGTAGACATTGCCAGTCAGGCTACCCATTAATGCTATCACAGGATAATATGAAGGTTAAAAGGTAAAATACCAAGAACCACCCACAACTCAGTATCTTGAGGTGTGACTAGAGCCTTTTGTACCTCTTGGCCAGAACACCATTCCATACTCTCAAAGCCTAGCCTCTGATAGAGAGAACTAAATCTTATTTCCAAACATTTATTTTAGGATAGAAGGATTTATCCTGGATGGACTTACTCTGATAAAAATCCTTGCCTCTGATTGGAATAAAAAGTCTTTGTGATGACTTTTGACCAAGCAAATTTCTGTAAGAAGTCTTTCAGAATTACAAGCCTCCTTTCCCACATCCTGGCTTGACAAAAAGGAATGGAGGGAAGCAGAATTTACTTTGGTGCAGGCAAACTGGCTTTGTGTACTCCATGTATTTAAGTATTGGATTTCTTCATAAAATTCAAAAAAGCTAAGTTTTCATGTAAATGCTTATAGGCTTTGGAGGCAACAAGTTAGGGTGGCTTGAGGCAGGTCAGCTATGGATTTGAGCAGCGTGACAAAGCATGTAAGAGGGGCTACAAGGTAAGTGTTTCCTCTAATTGAAACTCCCTCTGACTCCTGTATCATGAAGTATCACAGAGACAAGAGGCTACTGAATCCACTGGAATGCCCCTTTCACTAAAAGCAGTGAGCAAATTGTGCTGCTTCCTCCAAAGAGGGAAGTGTAACCCACGTTCCTGGCTGGCAGGCTGCAAAGGGAAACCCTTCTTTTTGAAAGTGCAGATGGTCCAAGGAGTCTGATGGAAAAATCTCTCCACCAAACCAATCCCTGTGAGTTTCCAAGGAGTCCCAAACCTCACTGGTCTGTCAGAAATGATTCTACTAGATGTTGGTAAGTTTTTATAGAAGGATGCAGAAAGCCAGCTGTATGACTTTGGCAGCAATCAGTGAACCACCACAAAAAGTTGCCTTTTTTAAATGGCATATTTACATGAATATTGTCACTGCTGTTCTATTCCAAAAGCTCAATTTTCAACAGTGTCTCAACCCCAACCTAAAACAAAAAAAAAAAAAAAAAAAAAAGGAAAAAAGAACATGTAAATCTGTATCATGTGATTAAGTAACCCATCACATGAAACCTCTCTCCACATGATAAGTTGTCTGAGACACACTGCTATATATACACAGTAAAAACTGTGGGAAACTGGGATCCGAGAAGTGCTTATTTAGTTTACAAAGTTGGAAACTTCGTCTTTATTCAGCTGAGATTTTATACAGACTAATGCACCCTCAACTCAACGCACAGACTTACACATATTCCCCTGTATAAATTTCTACAACCTCCAATTACCACATGTAAGTACATGTGTTGGAATAACCAGAGCAAATTTTTCACAGAGAACTGCTACTGTGTGCTGAGTGAAACTAGATTCTTATAATCAAGAAATGCCAGACCTGCAAAGCCAGAAAGGAAAATCATCTTCACACGCTATTAGTTCACAGACTTAGGTAAAAAGAAGAACAGAAAATGTATAAAAATGCACCAGCAGCAGCACAAATTGCCAGGAAATTCCAATTAAAAGTGAATTTTGACCCCAAAAAAGCAGATAAAAATATATTACTTTCTAGGAGAAAACAAGCTTTCTATTCTCTTGTACCATTTGCCAGCAAGCATTGGATTTAGCAATAAACATACATATGTTCAGACTCCAAACTAGTAATAACACTACCAAAACCTTTATAGTCCTCATATCATGTGTCTGCTCTAAAATCTCCTGCCTATCCCATTATACATTACAGGAATACACAAAGTTACAACATAAAGGTAGTGATCCAAAACACTGATTTCTGAATTTCCTCATAGCAGCTTCGCTGACAAACCCAAACATAGCATTGCCTCACATTTCAAAAGAACAACTCACACCTCTCTCACTGAGTTTGTCTCTGAGGTCCCTGTAGAACAGCAGCTATCCTGACTGAGAAGCTTGAGATTCATATACAGAGGATGCTGAGATCACTGAAATCACTGCCTCCCACTAAAATCAATGTTTTTCTTTAATGTCCAAGAAAAGCAGGCTTTCCAACCAGAGACCTTACATTCATATGGAAAAACCTTTTAGAATTTCATAAGAGAGAATAAAGCAGAAGTCCTTTAAATTTTGATATGATGTATTCCTTAAGAACAGATAATTTATTAGGATTCTAAAATAATTATTGTAAAAATCCATAGAATTAAAAACTGAGCATCTGTTCTGTGTAACTTTTAATTGTCCTACAGAATTGAAGAAGCAATGGATCTTTTCCTGTTCATTTCTATAGGTTGGTCCATGATTCATGTAGAAAGGTTATCATTTTCTATTAAGTGCCACAGCACTTTCTCATACAGGAGTCTTATTCTTTTCTCTCCGCCCGTGTCTTATTTGAGGAGGGGAACACGTTCTGCAGCCAAGTCTCCATTATTTGCTTTGGACAGTCAGTTTTGCAGCTGAGTCCATAAGGTTTCTCTACATAATTACAAAGCATGTCTGACTATTTCAGTGGTGGGTGGACAATTATATATGTCAAAACTTTCCTTCCAGATAATAACAAAACTGCATGGATAGCAAACCTGTTATATGAACCTCCAAATTAAATACCCAACATCCTATCAGTTCCTCATCTGAAACACCCTGCTGGGCAGCACACATGGAAATTACCTTATTTGAAAGAAAGAGGTATTGAGCAGGGTAGATATTAAAACTATCTGGCATGAAAATCATACTTTGGCATAGATTTTAGTTCAAGAAAGAATAAACAATGACAGCAGAAAACCTCCCAGTTGAATACGTTAATGTTAGTTAAAGACAGTAAAAGGTGAAAACTCCTTCCAGGACCTTTTGTTCTTTAGATAGCTTGTGAACTACCTGAAACAGATTCAGTTTCAGCCATTAATTCAACATTATTATCTCAAGTATCATTAAAAAAACATCGGTCTCACTCAAAGTGTAATTTTTAACTCAATCACCTCATGTACCTACATTAGCCTTGAACCCTCTTTCCTACTTTCTGTGGTTTTATTACAATACTACATAC
>JAYRBT010000139.1:6082273-6095542 GCA_036023395.1 Myiotriccus ornatus
CTAAAAAGAAGAACACAGAGTCAGGTAATCACCTTCTTCAGTCCTTAGTCACACATTGAGAAATGAAACGAATGCACCTTATTTCAAGATTTTCCAATTTTCCTTGACAGCATCCATTTTTCAAGCAGATCTATTTCCAACATACTTCATATTTTATATAGATAAATTCAGGAGCATATTGCTTCTCTGGAAGTTTCTATCTCTTAATACTATCTAGCCTGATACCAGATTAGAATTGGAAATATTTCCCTCTTCTTTGATTACACACGGTTTTGTACCTTGTAGCACACTTGCTATAAGGACAGTGTGACCAATTCCCTTCAGGTGAATGTCTAGCTTTAAAGTTTGGGCCCACTCATTCACTCTTGCTATAAGGTCTGTTCTCTCTTCATACGCCCTGAACTTCAGTTGTTATACTCACAGCAGTGTTGGTAATAAAAGCCTTAACATTAGTGTCAGTGATAGCATTAAATATTTATCTTGAGGTTAATACCTCCAGCTTCATTCTCACTGAGCCCACTATGCTGCAACTTTATTAGCATGATTTTTAATTCTCAGTTATATACAGTTCCACTATTAGCCTAAAAGGGAATACCTTTCTGAATGTCCTCTTATTTAATTATCATGGACTGACAACAGCAGAGAATTATTTCTACAGCTACTTTCCCACAAAACACAGTCCAGACATTTTATCAACAAACTCTTCAGTCAGTGGTGACAATTTCTGTAAGACAGATAAAACCTCCCATTTTCTGTAACTGTGTGTTTACTAACTTTTGAGATATGCCCCAACTGCTCCTTTCTGGTCCCTGCAATAAGGCAATAAGTTAAATACCGAAGTTCCTTAGGAAATTGAAAAGTATGGCCCTGTAACCATGCATATGCAACATACTGAAAAAAGAGGGGCTATATTTCTCTTAAAAAGAAATAGTTAAAGGACTATAAACCTCACAACCACTTTGAAATAAAACTGATGATAGCTGAATCTAGGGAATTTCATTTTCTAACAAACTTTACATACTAACATACTTTTATTTGAGATTTTAATCAGAAAATTGTAAAGCTGGGGGAGAAGCAGCTGGGCATTTCAGAGAGGGAAGGAGAAGGCTCATAAATTAACCAGTTGGCACAGTCCTAGCTATAGTATCACGAACAGTGCTGTTATAATATTATTGCTGTAGGTTAATGTGATCCTTTATACAGCCTTTTATTTCCTTCCACAGTAGCCCATTTTCAAGAAGTAAAATGGTTTCATTTGAATTGCAAATCCCAACACATATATAGTTTGATTCTTTTGGAGCAGGATGAGTGACAGTGGTATATTAGAGTTAACAAACCTTGCCCACTTTTAAATACATTTCTGGTATTGAAAGCTAACAGAGCTGAAATCTGAATGGGTAAAGGCTCTGCTCTGGCATTCATTCCTTTATTGGAGCCTTGAAAGGATCGTATGGAGTGAACCTGATAGAAATTTCATGTCGCTGCTAAATAGAACTCAGTCCAAGGTAGAAAAATAAAAGGTTAGGTCTGTTGTCTTTTATAACATTTCATTCCTGGGGGCCACTGCTTTCAAAACTGAAACTAGGGGCTGTGCAGCCTTTTTTGATTCAACTGGTCCCTCAGTTTAATGGACTACAGCCCTTGCAAAATTGCTGAATCCAATCTTTTGAAAGATTCTGTGCTTCCTGTACAGAAATCCATTAGCAGGGGTGGCAGCAACACAAGATTTTAAAAAAGGAAGCTTCAGAAAATGTGCGGTGGGAAGTAGATAACAGTCTCCTTCCAACAGTCCTGCACTTGTAAAGCTGTTTTTAGATCTAGTCTGGAAGTTTAAGCTACATATTTCTATCAGCAATAACTGGTTTTGTTAGCATCTCTGTCTTTTCCTATTTCTCTGTTACCTATATCAAAACCCTGTTTATAAAACAGATGGAATTACCTGTTTATAGACAGAATTTGAGGCACACTGGAGTACAGGAAGCAGCAGGGTTGCATGCTAGCCAGAAGAATCTCACTATTTTTTCCCCCTATAAAAGGTTTGGGTAGGGTGCAGGGACCCAGTAGTTGTGCTAGTCAGGCAGGTATTACACAGACAATAAATTTGAGGCATAACTTAGACGTGCAGGCACAGAACAGCCAAACTACACAAAAGTGACAGAATGATGTCAGACTGAATTATTTGCTCATCTTAACTTGTCTTTAAAGAAAATGCTAGATCCCAAGAGGATATACAAGCACATTTTTATAGGAGGGAGAAATCAAACTTGTGGCATGTTTAGAGGCAAAACAGGACCCAGCCAAAGCTGTGCTCAGGCAGAGTTTTTGAGTATCGCTCTCAATGTGCTTCCAAAATTTAAGGAAAAAATTAGCAGTAGGACAACTGTACAAACAGTAAAAGTATTTTTCTAATAATCAAGCTACCCATCTGCTGCAAGCACCAAGAAGTACCGCTCCCAATACAGTGGGCACGGACTCTAACACAATGTGTCCCAACAAAGACGTTTCATGTTCTCATAGTTACTCCTCCATTCAGCCATTGTACTTTGATGCGCCCTGAAAGCAGAAGAAAGTTACTGATCCGCCCTTCAGGCTGCAGCAGCTGCGACACCGAGGAGAGAGACAAAGGGACTGCTCTGCGGCCATGGGACGGCAGAGACCTGCCTCCGTCGGAGCCTGGTAACTCCTCCTGCCGTTCGAGCTCCAGAGTTCAACAACAATGGTTTTATGCTCAAAAATGGAAGTCATTCAAGGAAGAGACCTATAAAAAGAATGATTAGTATGGGGGAGCAGACATTAATTTAAATGCACCTCTACATCAGCTTAATTGAAGTGTGTCTCATCCCATGACATTTTGATACTCATTTCAACAGGTCTTGATCAGAAACAAAGAAATGCTTTCTATTCATTCCTGTTTCTGTAAGACTAACACCTGTAAAATTCTTTGAATTTAACCCCTCACCATCTATGTGATTTTAAATGCTGGCTACAAACCTAGAAACTAACATTTTTAATGCTCTCATCCTCTGGCAAAATAGGTCAGAAGACATCCGTACTGCCTTTAATAACATAAATATGTTATTATCTCAGACATCCTGAATTTATTCCACCAGTTACTGTAACAATCACTGCCTTAGGAACACATCTCCCAAAGTGAAGATCAAGAGTGCATCCATTTTAGATGCTTCAGGAATGTATTTCCAACGAAAAGTGAAGGCATATACTCAGCCATGCTTTCTTTACTAGAGGCTCTCTAGCCTGAAGGAGAGAGCTTTGTTTACTTCATCAGTGTTAGAATCAGACATAAAAGCCAAGAAAAATATTCCTAAGATTACTACTGTAAATGCTGCATGGACGATAGGTTTTTCATACATCACTTCTTTTAAGCATTGTCTCCATTTTTGTATTTCATGGGTTTCCAAGATATGAATGACAGATGTGGCAAGTAGCTTTAGCTGCCAAAACAAATGTTGGTCACTTCAGTGATTGCCCAAAGCCTTTGACTAAACAGACTGAGGATGTGAAGGATGCAAGGAGAGATTCCTCTCTATATAATGTATTGGGGGTTTTGCAGTATCTGAAAAAAAGTCTGAATGGGAAAGTCACTTCTAAAGCTGATTTTCAATCTGTCTCTTTGGCAGCACAGATTGCAGAAGTTAGAGACAGAAAAGACCTTTCAAGAAATCCACATTTTTGCTAACGAAGATCATTCTTTCCAACACAGTTACCCTAATACACTGTTGTTTCCAATCTATGTTTATGGAACAATTTGGATGATCTTCATGGAAAGATCTGTGACCAATATATTGGATAACACTTTTCTTCACGGTCTCCCTGACCTTTCTCATTTTCATTATTCAGCTCTTCTCATAAATATCCTAAACACAAATACTTTCAATTTTACTGGTTACTGTTTAAAACTGAATACAGATTGACCTGGTTAAGCAAACAAGGATTATGGGACCACCTGTACAAAGCTGGTATTTTTTAACTTATACTTTAAAAAAAAAAAATATTCATTTTGCATCAGAGGTGATTGTGTAAGGGTCAAATTTGAGGACTGGGAAAAAAGAAGGAAAGTGGCTAACAAAAGAAAAAAAATATTTTTATTTAACCGTTAAATTACCTACTAGAGACATTTTTAAAGGAGAAAATATCACCTTCCAATTCATCTGAATACTTTCCACTCATAGTATTATTTGCCTACTTATTGTTTCCTGAACAGGCAAAAGCTCTTGTCACATAACCCTGAAAAAAAGAGCTTTTTTTCACTGTTTATCAGACATGTTTCATACAATCAGGCTGTCTCATTAAGACTGAAGAATACAGATAGCTGTACAATAGTAACAAAAACAAACAATATAATGGAAGGATTGTCAGTGGGATTTCCACACAGGAGAAGTTTCTAAACAACAAGGAAAATACCCAGCTCACTGCTCATATTCATCTTCTTACCAGCCAAAAAAATTGCAGTGAAATCTGAAAAAAAAATGAGTTTTGAAGGCATGCTGTAAACGTTGCTTCCACCATGCAAACCTGAGAACTCTTTTTCTGTGATGTTTCATAAAATACAAGTAACTTAAAAAAAATATTGACGGGAATCAGAGATTTTTAACAAGACTGCTTCAAAGCACTGAACAAGAGGCCTCTCATTTTGGCTCCTCTCTAATTCCTAGGCTGACAAGTGAATCTGGTGAATTAATGTTGGAGATGCTAACAATAAATACTCTGGGCCTTTTCTATCGCTTCAGTGAGGCAAAGCCTAATTAGATGGTTAACTGGGCATATGGCTACTTTGCATCATTGTGGAAGCAGAAAACATCTGACATGCACACTGCTCCTAGAAATTTAAAAGCAATATAATTGTTGGAAGTTAATCTTCCTAGATGCCAATAGCAAAACGCTGGGGTTCTAGAAGAGTGGAAAAGTTTGCAGGTTTTTCTTTATTTCTTGTAAATATCAACAGTATAAGCAGAAAACTGAATATATATACAATGACTATTTTTATTGCAGACCCATAAATAAGTCAGACTAGAATAACAGAAATATACTGAGTGAAAACCAACTATTTTAAATCAGTTCTTGGCTTAGATAATAAGTAGTTACCACTTTCTGAAAGCAAATTCTGACTTTAAAAACTGATGGTAACCATTGTAAATAATGCTGCAATCTCATCAAGTGTAATAACAAATGAACAAAGCCTGAAAGTTTGATAACAAAATGTTTAAAGGTTGAACACTGCTCGTCTGCATATTGAAAAACAATATTTGTTTTTCAGTGTTGAAATTTTCAGAAACTAAACACCAAGAGATTAACAAACCAGAGAGATTCTTTAAGAAAGTATGGCTGATGGTTTTTACCACTTGAAGCTGTAACCTAAAGGATCATTATCTTCTCTAATGTATTCGTTATTTAAATTTATTCATCAAATAGGTTTTATAAAAGTTACTTGGTCTACTGGCAATTCACAATCAATTCTTAGTGAGCATTAATATTCAGAACTCAAGCTCTTTTGAACACTGAGTTTGTATGCTTCGCTTCTGGGGTTTTTTTTCTGAAGAAAAATAATACTTAAAATTTTATTTCTCATTCTGATTCCCTTGCCTTCAAACTTGGAATTTACATTTATTGTTAATTTGGTGCAGCCTTATCAGTGAATGATTCAGCATTTTTGTTTGTTTGCTAAGAAAGTCACAGGAATCAAAAACAAAAAAAAGGAGAATATAAAAAAGGAGGTTCAAATTTGAATGCCTAGGTATCAAAAGTTGTCGCATCACAAGAAGTATTTTTAACATTTTGGAAAGCACAGATCTATCCAGAGAGCTGGAAAAACACATTAAGGCATCTAGCTGTTGGTTCGTGAGGAAGGGCCTGGATTCCACATTTTTAACATGGACTATAAAATTCCATCCAACTTATGACCCTTTCTTATTAACTTTTACTATTTTAATAAGAAAAACCGGACTAGTGTCATTTAGCTCCCTATATGAGTGCTTCCAGTGGAACTTTCTATATGCACAAGAATATCATGAGAATAAGTCACACAGGCTTCGTACCACCCAATGCTCGTTTCTGCCAAGTAACGTGATTACACAACTTCAGCTGCCCACAATGTCACTCATTAGGCAAGGAAGAGGCTGGCTGTGGAGTCCCACACCGTATTCTGCTGTCATAGCTGAGTTTTTTGTGTGATTTGCTATATTTAATTTAACTGGGCACAAGTCCCTTTTCAGAACTGATATATATTCCAAAGCAGAGCAGAAGAGCCAAATACATACACTTGCCCAAGTTTTCTTATTCCCAATGGATTTTGTTCATTTCAGTATACATTTTTCCTAAATCTGTGTTATTTTTATAATGCATGGAATACTCTTTTCTCCCCTGTCAATAATGTCATTTGAAAACTAAAATAACCTGAATCCTCTTCCTTCACCAAGCCTTCTAAAAGTAGGATATCCTTCAAGTACTGCAGTTAAGAATACATCCAATTCATCTGTTTGGGTTGCTGGTCCTTATATTCTTAATCAAATTACTGAGTCTCTCTACTTCGCTTAACTAATATACAGCACTTCCCTGTACTGAACCCCCTGCAAAAGACAAACCAGATTATCACCTCAGCGTTCTGTAGCTGTCATTCTTACAGTATTGCAGTCACTACAGAAATATTTGTGATTTGGGGAGGGCTGGGCTAACTATCCTAAGGCCAAAAAAAAAAGTGCTAAAAGTAAAATAAAGGAGTTTGCAAATTATTTTTTTTAAACCTTTGAAATTACATCAGTCAATATAAAGAGATTAACGATGCCACACAAAATTATGTCAATAGGCTCTGGTTTACCAAACAGCTGTTCCAGGGAATTCAACTCTCTAACACAAGTCTATTAGCAAGTAATGTAGTCCAACAGGGGAAGATTCCTAGAATAAATAGTTGGTGCTAAAATCTCATATATCAAAAAAGAATCCATAAGATCTTTTGGGCAAGGATCACAGACAAGACATCTTACAGATCACAGGGTGTTTTCTGTACCTATTTGCTTTCTGTGACATCAGAACAAGAAATTAAAGCAATCATTCAAGCAGCATCCCTCTACAGACACTACAACTGCAACTCCTTTCAGTGCCACTGCACAGTGTAACCACTAATGTAAAAACATTCTTCTTCCTTTCAAAATTACACAGTGAATAATTTGCTTTAGCCAACTCTTGTCTTCATTACAAAGTGGCTGCTGCCACTTCCTCTCAGTAGGAAGTGATCCATGTGAGATGAAGGCTGCAATTCACATTTTTAAATAACATCTCTCCCCTTTAATGTGAAGTGATCCTCCATCATTTCACGCACATGAAAGAGGAAGCTGAAACCTACCCCAGCTTTTTATTCACTTTTCTGTCACTAACATTTACCTATCCCAGCTGATGTGTCTTACACGCAAAACTCAGAAGAGTCTGACATGAATGCACAAGCCTACCTTGTAAGAGAGCTGTATGTAATGCAGAGGAGAAATGGTGCTAGATTCCTCCCTGGAAAAGCAGAATCTGCAATACGGAGCAAGGAAAATTTTATTTCAGTGGAAATGAAAAGAAATAAATCTTATGTGGGAAAAGAGAAGATTTGTTCCTAAACTTAAAGAACGAAGTATGAACAGCAGAAGGCCACCCTGCACTGAAAAATAATAAAAACTTCAAGAATTTAGCTGTTTAGCTAGAAATACCTAATTTAAAATATCTTGGAGAGAAAAGTGCCAGCCTGAAGCAGGATTTAGATTCAGGAAAAGGGCATTCCATGCATCAGTGCAGTAACACACCCAGACAGAGAAGCAGAAATTCACCACTGCAGCAGGAAAGAGCAGGAAAAGATTTGTGGCCACCCACACAGGAATCATCCCTTTTCACTCAAGTCTCACCACCATCAGTAATCCAGCTGGGATGAGTGACCATTGGGATGATGTACAAGCCACAGACTCACTCAGGTTGGGCAAGTAACAACAGACACAGCCACCTCTGTGATGCCCCAGCAATGCTTGGCTGGGACCGCCCCAGACTCCCAGGGACAGAAAACCATCATCATGTGCTTGATGCTGGAGCAAAGGAAGGTTCCTTTGCAAAGGACTGACAATGTCAGAAGGGGGTTCTCTTGGTGGACTAGTCCTTCCAGGAAGTATAAGGCAACCAGACTTCACTGCCCAGTTGCCCTCAGGCACAGCAGTGAGTTGTCACAATCAGGAACAGAGAACACGGCAGGTCAGAGGACACAGGTGACAATCCTGTGAGGGCATTCTGTGCCCCAGCATTGCTGCCCTAGGCACCTCTCCCTCCTCTGCCCTCCTGGAAACCTTTTAACTTAGTTTTCTGAATTAGAAGCAAGTGGTGTGGATGCATTGTAAGACTGAACAGTCATCTGCCAAAAATACTCCAATTGGAGTCGAGGGTAACTGTTCCCAAATGTGAGCTGAACCAAGATAATGTCCTCAGAGCTGAAAAGTATGAATTAAAAAACCCAAAATCTTTCATTTCCTCATTTCCAAAATGAAATATTAATTTATATCCAATACTTCCTTCAAAAATGTAGCCAAGAACACATTTTTGTAAGAAACACCCCAACTAAAACTATCATCTTAAAACAGCTATTTAATTTGATTTCAAACCAAGTATCTTCTTTCTCTTTCACAGGAAAAAGAATTATGAAAATTATTTTCCCTGTTTTTTTCATTTAATCATAAAAGGGGGGGGGGGAAGGCAAAAAAAAAATTAAGCCTTACTTCGTTAACAGCCTCCTAATGAAAGGCATACACTGTCTCCTTCCAGGCCTCTGAATTTCCAACTGGAACACTTGGTCCTAGAAATATTTCTTGCAATAATGGACACAACATATTTCAAACCTGAAGTCACGGAAGTGAAAAACTGGAAGTGGGCAACATGCACAGCAGTGGGATCCCAGTTGGCTCCCAGATCAAGTGAAGGGCAGCCTCACTTTTGTCCATTGTAGCTAATCCAGGAATTGAAATCAGAGAGACCTACAGAGAACTAACTTTTGACAGGTGACTGTAGGAGGCAAAAATCCATGTTTAGGACACTGGAAAAATTACCAAAACATTTTCTCACTTTTAAAATCCTCTAACCACAGGATATTGCCATATGCCAAAAAGGGTAATACAAAGCTTTAAGCAACTGGGGCATGAAAAAATGCTTTCTGTTTGCCAATGGTATCTCACTTTATTCCTCATTTAACATGCTACAGCATGTGAAAAATAAAAGTTGTCTTAAGTCATGAATGACTCTTACAGGTACAAATACAACTAACACATGCACACACATACACAGTGACCAGAATTCCACATCCTTCCTCTGAGAACGTTCTTCATATTTTTCCCATTTTAAAGAAACTTAAGTTTTCCTATATTTATGCATGTGGTACTATCATGCTCTCCTCAGATTCTTGAGTGGACTGAAGTGCTCAAAAACCTCTTAGAAAAATATTTCCAAGGATTGAAAAATAACCTCAGGAAGTTAGACTGACACTCTTGGAATGCAAAGATCAAGGGTTTCTTTGCACTATTTTTATGATAAACAAAAAACCCACTACAATTGCAGTGGCATCACTGGGGGAGACAGAGGGAGGAGATGAGGAACAGTTGGAAAGCTGGAAAAAAATACAGATAATTATTTGAAAGCCCTAAGTACTCCTATACTCCTCACATCTTCATGGCAATGAGTATACCCCAGGCCCTTTCATGAAGAGCTTCATTTTTATCTGAATTAAGTAATAAGATTACAAATTTAGGATGTTATTTAAAACATCTCTATGAGAAGTCAGATGTGAATCACTAAACATTTCCCTGTTAAAACAAACAAACAAACAAAAACAATACCAAAATATGAAGAAAAAACAAAACTAAGAGGAAGAAATAAAATGAGCTCTGTTTTCTGACCATGGAGTTGTTTCATCTTAAACATTAAATGCCTCAGCCATTGCTACATGTAGAGATAAGACATTTACACCTCCACATGACAGCTCATACAAACTGTTTCTTGTTTATATCCCTATTAGAAGTTCACAGCAGTCACCGAGATTATTTCACTTGATTTGATTCCTTCCCTGCTCTCTATGGTTCATTTACCAAGCCCCATACAAGGCTATTCATGTCCCTTGAGAAGATCCAAAGTCAGCATTTGTGTTCACAAAAGCTGCAGCCAGATAACACAACACAGAGCCCTCGCCACCACAAAGCCAGTCCTTTCCCCAGTGCTCTCACCGAGGTCATCTTCTAAGGAAAAAGGGCTAAAACAATTTTCCATGCTGCTTCCACGTTACAGCTTTTCCCACCTCTCTCAATCTATCAAAGACAAAACAGGATAGAGCGACAACTGAAGTGACAACAGGGACAAACAGTTGTAAGGCTGATGTAAGGTTGACACAGCATTTGTTGAATCCCAGGTTTTCTGATACAGCCTTTCCTTTGCAAACACTAATAAAAATGAAAGAGCCTGAGGAAAGAAATTACATCCAGATAAAACCAAAATAAATTCCCAGCAATCAGGTGAAACCCATCTTTTCTCATAGACAAGAGCATGCAAAAAGTGTGTATGACTGGCAGTGATTGACCACTGCTTTTGCTGTTACGACTGTACTCCCTTATTGCTCAATCAAAGAGGATCTCCTTGTATTCCTCAGGAGCTGTATAAAAGCAGTTTCCTCCACAATATGACAGTAAAAAAAAGGCTCACCTCCAGATAATATTCTCTGCTAGCTGAGAAGCCAAATTTTCACATTAGTTTCTGTAACAGAATTTAGGAAGTTATTGCCAACCTATTGTCAAAACATACTGTGGCGTTGTACAGGGTAAAACATAATTGACACATGAAGGAGCTACCTCTTTCTGCTCCAAAACCTGGGGTAGAGAAGACAACTAAAACAAAGCAGAAAAAAAAAAAAAAAGTTTGTCATAGTTCCTGTGATAATGTTTTTGTTCATTGTGGAGAACACCACCAACACTGCTGAAGAACGACAGCAGGATTAATTCTGGACATGCCCCCAGGTTCCAAAACTAAGCAAGCACCAGGGAGAGTTAGGAAAAGGACAGTCTGGGAAAATTTTGTTTTTAAAAAGAAAAAAAAAAACAACAAGTAACAAGATTGTCCTGCGTCCATTACTGGTTGAGAGCCACTCTGTCTGGATGAACTGCTGGAAAATTTGGGAGATCAGCAGTAATTTTTATTGTCCTGATTTTGGGGGGAAAATGTTATTTATTCTACTGATAAAGGGAGGGCTGCTGCAAGAAGTCAACAGCTAGTTGATAGGAATTTACTGCGATGTTAAGCTAAACACACATGCTGTAGCAACCAAATCAAAACACTTCAGCCAGCGGTACTTTAAAATTTACAAATATTATACTCATTACAAAACCTGCCACTTAGTGTACCCAAAACATAATGGAAATGCTGGAGAGTATTTATTCCATGCAGCTTTCTTCTTGGAGTCACAGAACAGAATAATTTTTCCAGTTAAATATTACAAGAAGGAAAATATTATATCAGGCACAGATTATTTTTTTTTTTAGTATTCCCTACATCATAGTAACACTACTTCTTTTCATTCTACCTTTAATATTGGAACTCATAACTGCTATAACTGACATACTGCCCTCCTGAGTGAGTGTTAAAACAGTTCAGTATTGCTGTCTTAACTTCATCTGTAAAATATGAAACAAACTGGAATTGTAACACTGAACACTAAGCAAACTTCCAGAAAATTCCAGCCTTTACTTTAACCTCTGTGCCAACCGGATCTCTGCACTCACATCACATGCTGAAACAGATAATATATGCCATACTTACAAAAAAAACCACAAGACCTGCAAATACAACTAACAAAATATACTTTCACAATTTTTGGATGCAACCACAGAACAGAGGTTTCTAGAACATCATCCAACAATAAATGATAGAAATAGCTATCTGAACTTGGTGTGACTCATTTGCACATGTGATCTGGGAATGAAATCAAATAAGTATTCTGGAAGGAAATCAAAGACAGAGTCAGTCTGAAAAAAACTTAAATAAGAGGAGGAAACAATAAATGATACTTAATCTAGAATAAGGCAAGTAAATACAGTAGTAGAGAACTCAGAAATATTTTCTCAAAGGCAGATGTGCAGATAGAGTGAGTAGTATTTAAAATGGACTGTAGCTAAGGCAGTGGAGATCTCTATACTTGACACAGGATGTTAGTACGAACAGCTCTGGCCAGGTCCCAGATGGTCACTGGTGATATCTGTGACTGCTGACCTGAAAAATCACTGAATGAGGAAGTTCTGGATGTTGGGGTTATTTTGCTAAGCCCTTCATAGCTCTTATTTGTTCCTGGATGCTTTAGTAGTGAAAGTAAAAACTCCACATCATTACAGAGAATCAACCAAAACAATTGACTCGATCAAGAGGCTGCTCTACAAAGACCAACCTACAAATTCAGAACCGTAAACAGATCAGAAGGGAGAAAACTCTGAAACATTCATCCACCCTTTGACTGTTGTTGGAAAACAGTTGAATGGATGCTCCCATCTCATCCAAATTCAAATGCAAAGGAAAAGTGATTATTGCATAATTTCCAAAACTATAGGACATGCCTCAGTCAAGAATCCAAAAACAACTTTGGGGAATACGGTGTTGGTTAAAGATGAACGGTGAGAACAGGATCTCATGAATTCTCATAGCTGGAGCTTAGGAAGGCAACTAGAGAAGAATCTGAAAGTAGACTTTGTGGGATTAAACATTGTTACACATTATTTCTCTTGTTTATATTTCCTTGCCTTTGTCAGCAGAATTTAACACAGAATTCTATTCCTTCTTCCCTCCCATTTTCCCAGTCTTCAATATTTTGGACTGCTGCAGACATTTCTTACAACCACATAATAAGATTGTTTCATTTTATGCTTGACATTTTTTTCCATGCTTAGATGTCATGATATATTCTTAAAGGGAAAAGAGTAATCTCCTATAAATTATGGCAATGACTAATTTAGTATGGTGCTTGGCTGGGAACTGCAGCTTTGTAAATTTAGGCTGCAACACTATAAGTTCTCTGGAAAATAGGTCTCTTGGGGATGAATAATAATGGGCACAGAATTCTAGGATTTTCTCTCTTATCAAATATTTTTGTTACTCCTGAAATGAAAATTAGCTCTGTATTTCACTTTTAAGAAGGAAGGATATTATACAAATAAAGAACTTAGATAAAGCAAGGAGGATATAAAACATTAAATATGCAAGGAAAGAATGAAA
>JAYRBT010000139.1:6095642-6110116 GCA_036023395.1 Myiotriccus ornatus
AAGGATATTATACAAATAAAGAACTTAGATAAAGCAAGGAGGATATAAAACATTAAATATGCAAGGAAAGAATGAAAAGATGATGAAAAATAACTAAATAAAGATAGGGGGTGTCAAATCAATGACACAAGGTGTTTTACTGCTTTCATTTCTGCAAAAAAAAGGAGTCTGGAGTATTCAGTTAAACTACTGATATTCAGGGTATTTTGTGGGGTTACAACCTAATGTGAAATTCCACCTGTTCTGTAAGGCCAACCTCTGCCTCCCTATATAACCCAGCCATGCTGTTTTGTAGATCACACCATTATGGACTACTTCTGGGTATTCTCCAACAGATGCCTTCCATCACACTCTGATTTTTGATCCTCCCTTTCCCATTCAGTGCCACTGTGAGAACAGAAAGAACACTTTCAGCTTCTCTGCTCCTCTCAGACGAGACTTCTACAGGAAACATGGAAAAACCTCTGCTGAGCCGTGGCTTTGCAACTCTTCTCATGTTGAATGATTTTGGCTCTAATTGCAGAAAGTGTGTTATCACAGTCAGCACACACTACAAGAAGGTCCAAATTCTCTTTTTACTTTTGAAATGAGGCTGTAATAACTTTTCAGGAAAAAGTGAGGGCCGATTTTTTAAAATATTATCTCTAATACTGGACCTATATATAGATGCATGCAACCAGACTTTTTGGAGCAACCAGAACACATGTAAACACTGAAATAAAGGTCAGATTTCCAGAGATCATCTGCAGCTGGAAGCTCTCGGCACCTTCAGCACAGTAAGCTCTTGGAAACCTAAAGTAATATATTTAGACACCTGAACAAGAGCTGGCTTCTTCTAAAAATCTGGTCCCAATTGTGAATACTAACATCTCCTGAATATCTACTCACTGGAGACTGGATTCTGAAAAGCTGACTACCTACAGCTCCCACTGACTGTGAATTCCTCTTCTTCTCTGAAAACCAAAACCTCAGCTGCCTGATAGGAGATTGCTGTGGTTCCAAACCTGAAAATTCATATTTTTCACTTCTTAATTTAAAACTATTCATCATTGTTGCAGCAGCATATGATTTAATTTCTTAAGGTTTTTCAAGGGCCCAATGCTCAAAGGTAGAAATTACAAAGATGTATTAGAAGTTACTAATAACGCTGCTTAAAAATGAGCCACACTTTCAGGGCTCGTCCATTTAAGTTAAACCAGTCTTGTTACAGGAAATTCCACTACATTCTAGGAAAACGAGAGAAGACAGAGCCTTCTGCTGGGAACATTCAGCTGGGTATGATTATGAATCCCTTTATACATACCACAAGTAATTAATGACTTGGAAAGCATCTATTTTTTCAATTAAGATGTCAATTAAAAGAAAAAAGGCAATGGATCACACAGGGTTGATCTTAAAACGTCAACACCAACCTCAGTTCTGTGTTGACACTTGATAGCTTATTTTACAAATATTTTATTTCCCACCCTCATAGAATGAACATTTTCTTCAATTGTCACTCTACCCTAATGATGATTGTGCAACACAAGTGTTTTTTTCATCACTCATATAACATGAAGTTGTCCTCAATTTAGCTTATGCTAAAATAATCCCAAAACTGAAAAAGATGCTTCCCATCCATGCTCTTACTTTCATACTCTAGCCCTGCAATGACCACTCTGTTAGTTTTGTACACTGGATGTTGAAAGCATAGTAGTGATACAGTTTTAAAAATAAAATTTTCATGTTTAAATATAATAACAAGTAAGAGTCTTACAATTTCACATCAGAATGCACTACTTCAATCTCCTCACAGTTTTGCAACTAAAATCGTGTTTGCTTTTTTTTCCTTAGGAGAGGAAAAAGAATAGAACTTAAAATGCAACAATTAAAAGCTAACATACTAGTGAATCTTAGTCTATAATTTTTTCTCTAAAGGAACTGAAAGCACTGTACGATAGCTGATGAAATTGCCTCTAAATTTCTTTGCAAGATAAGTATTACATCAGCTGAAAACTGGACTGCATCACTTCAAATATGGTAGGATATCTGGATTAGGAGACAGCCATTAGAATATTTTCCTACAATACCTTTGATGAAGAAAGAAAAAAGAAAACAAACAAGGAAGTTTAAGCTAGTCTCCTATAACTGTCAATATTACAAACTAAAAATGAAGTTCCCTACAATTAATTTTAGTTTGCACATCAAAAGAAGATAAAGAGATTTTAAAGACCAAATCTCTTTATACTTCTGAATATATTCAGTATCTGGACTACACGTGCCAAAACTCCTGAAACAGACCCATTTTATGTACTTGAGGAATTTTTTATTTGCATTTAGCTTTTATATTGCAGTCTAAGAAATCTGCTTGGATAACTACTCATCCAGCATACTCAGATTTTTCCCTTCCTGATGGCAAGCAGTTTTTCTTGGGGGCAGTGTGGGAGTTTTGGGTGATTTTTTGGAGGAGAACGGATTGCTGATTTCAGGAATACTAAAAGAAAAGTGCGTTTGCGCGAGGATATCAACATTTTATATCCCTGTGACACCAAACTGATGAACAGATGTATTTCAGCACAGTAGAGCGAGGCAACTGTACTCAGCATAGCTGTGATTTTAAGCAGCAACTGTCATGAAAATATAAACTCAATGGGTTTTAAAACACCAAAGGACCACGCTGCTTATTATTTTGAAAGCAGTGGAGAAGGCACAACCTGAAGAGAAGGGTGCCTCCCTATGGCAAATGAATTCAGAAGAGACCAGGCAAACTACTGAACCCTAGTTCCAATTTCTTATAGTGTCATCCACAGCACTGTTTTATGGGCAAAGGGTTTATCAAATGTGAAGACAAACTAAGGCCCTCTGTTTCCAGTACTGTTTGAGAACATAATGAAATATTTCTAGTACCGTCATATGGACTCAAACAGCTGTAGCATCAAATGTTCCTCTGAACATGCTCTCCTCTTCATGGTGAGGCAGAAAACTTCCAGAACAAAACCACACACAAATAGATAGATAAATAAATAAACCTACAAGAAAATCCACACAACCAAAAAGCCTCAAAATTTTCCCTAACTCTGGGACTTTAAAGTTTAAAGCTTACATTCTATTTTGATTCTTATTTGTTTTAATTAAGACAAATTAGATTACACCAAGCTTCTCTGTTGGCATCATCCTAACATAGATATAGGCACATTTTTATAACTTAGAGAATAAAACTACTTAGTGCTGAGCTCTAATTAACATCTTTCCATTCTCTTCTTCTAGTTCTTCCTAATCAGTTCCATCTTTCCTGCTGATTCCTGCTCTTGTAAGGACTCCACAGTGCCTTTAGTATAAAGCTCCCTTTTCCTTGTTTTTCCACCTCTCCTGAAGCATATTGCTTTTAAAAGTAACTCTAAAGTTACCAGGCAGCAACAGTTACTCTTCTGTCACTTTTTTTTCAAACCTAATCTAGCCAGTCATATCTCTAGAAATAACTATAATGATTTCATCTGAATGAAAACTGCATCAGCAACAGTCAAGTTAATTACATTACTCAGATAGCATCATCCCATACATGCTGTTCAGTTTTTCTCAGATGTTTCTTCTTATTTCAGAAAAAAATGTTCTTAAAAGAGACAATTTTTAAATTTTTTTTTTCTTGTTCTCTTTAGCTTGTTCTTCCAACCCCTTCATTTCTTCACTGGTATAGCAGAAAAATGAAAGAAGATAAAGAAATGGAGGGAAAAATTGATCAGAGTCCAGCTAAAACAAACAGTCTCTGGTAATTATAATATTTTTTAACAAGTCTCAGACTCTTATCTGAAATATTTAGCTACCACTTTTTCAACATGTTGAAAAACAGAAGAATCAAATATGAGGAACTGATTGTTCAACTGTGTACATATAAATAAACCAAGAGCAAACTTTTCATTTCTAGATGTGTTTTTCCCATCTCAAGCTCTGTCTATTATTATTAAACATCAGGGCATTCTCCAAACAAACTCTTTGGTACTGTTTTTTTGACCCAAGATCTAGATAAAATACCTATTTCTCTGAAATAATAATAAAAATACTAAATAAAATCTAAGAAATAATTACTTCACTGTATCAAATCTACAGGTCAACAACAGATAAGGCTTTTCGAAATTTTACCCATGTTTACTTTTTCTGAGGTTCTCACATTCATGAATCCCTCATTTGGAAGAAAGCTGAGGTTAAAATGCCTTAGCAAACCAGAATGAGAACAACTGAAGTTAAAGAAGAGAAAGATTTGCATTGAGTCATACAGTCTGCCCCTGCAGATGTAGGATAGTTCCCTACAGAGCACTTTCAGTTAAAATGGAAAACTGCAACTTTCCAGTTGAGTCCAAAAGGGAAATGTTCAAGGGCTCGTTCAGAGGAGTTTGAGTCACATCAGTTTCCAATGGACATGACTCCATGTTCCAGGGAGGGTTATAAATAAAAACAAGTTGAATTTCAAACAGTGGAGGAATAAGCAAAGGCCCATCAAGTGACACAGCTGCGCTTGGGCAAGAAGGAGAGAGGAATGTTGAGCCAGCAGACTGGATTTGATGCTGCTGATGGCTAAATACGTAGCCCTGCATTGAAACTCCTACTGCTACCTGTGTCATGGAAGGAAGGATGGGATTTGGATCCAGCTGGTCCAACCCAAGGCACCACACCAGCACTGCCAGGGCAAGTAAAACACGAGCAAGGGCAGACAGATGAGCTGAACCCACACATGAGCGTGGTTTCAGACACTGCCATTGCAAATCTTCCAAAACACACAGGGATTTGGCTGTTCTGAGGACTATTTGTCTCAGGCATTTCCTTCCTTTTCCTTCGTGGGGAAAGTCTGCTGGGATGCAACCATCATATTTACAGAAAGGGAGCGATACAGACATAGCCTTAGATGTTAAATCAGTTGTGCTACAGTGCTGTGTTACCTCTAAGCTTCATTAAGTCCTGTTATTCTCAAGGCTTTAATTATCCTTGAAGGAAGAAACAGCCACTTTCGGAAAGATTGCTTCGCTCTGTGTGCTGCACACAATGACAGAATAAATCAAATCATGATGTTTCAATAAGATACAGGTATTGTAAATGAATCATAGAATACATAGGCTCAAATTAGGAATAAAAATAGCATTGTATCGATAGAAGGGGCTTTATTATTCTTGCTCTCTGTGGAACTCAATGTTCTCAATGAGAACTAGAGCTCTGCTCTCTCAGGTGTTTTACAAAAACAGAGAAGGATCTGAACCCAACTGCAAAATTTTTACAGTTCAATGAAAAACATTCTCAAAGCCCAGTAAACCTACGTCATGCTTGAACTTTGTGTACTGTGTAAAACTTCCACATCAGAAAAGAATATATTCTTTTTCTTAAATAAGAATGAAAAATATCAGGCTTTAGGGCCAATAAATTGTTGTGTACCCAAGTGACAGCTAACACATAGGAGAAAACCCTAAACAGTGCTGTTTCTTGAGCCACCTAAAACATACTTAGAAGAGTAATTTAGTAATTTTAAAATATTTCAAATATTTCTGACATGGTAGTTCAGAGAAAAGTTATTTCAGTGCTGACATTCAACATATCTTAGCTACCAACTTCAGGAATGAGTTATCTGAGACTGCTTAGCGAAGATATAAATATATATATGTGTGTGTGTACCAGCATGAAATGGACCCATTAATTCCTCATCTTCTAATTGTGGAAAAGCCATTTTAAAGTTACTTAGCCATCTTATTCAGACTTCTTGCAACTTTGTATAAGTCTATTCTTCCACCATGTCAATCTCTTGCTATCATTCTCTGATGCTCATCCTACATAATCCCTCAATTCTATCAGGTACCAATAAAAATTTTGCACATTATTTTAAAGTATATTTGATACATAAAATCAAGTATCATTGAAGTATAAATATAGTGCAGAAACAGTTTATACTTATAAATTCAGCATATATATATATATATATATATAAAATATCTCCCTAAGGATTTGTTCCCATATCATGAGATCAGTTCTTTTCTCTGGGTAAAATGAGCATCTAAAATACTAAGATTAAAAAAAAACAGCCATACTTTAGGAAGGATAGTTTTGTAACCTAAGTGCAAAATCTGGATTTAAGAGATGTAAGATCACTGCCTGTTTGCAGAGAACTGCAGTGGGTTTTCCTGCATATTACCCTAACAGGAAATAAGATTGAACGTTCAACAAATTATTCCCTACAATAGTAAAATAAACTTTCAATATTTAATGAAAGCAATAAATAATAGATGGTAGCTGTTAACCTAAAAATTCACCAGTTTGAAAGGCAGAATAATATTTTTCCAAACACACTCAACTAGGCACATAGGCTGTCAGGTTTTTTTTTTCTTTTAAAATACACCAAAAAAAAATCTTTAGATATTTTTTCCTCTATTCTAGAGCCCACTGTAGGCAGATGAAACCTATCATGGTTATCATTACATTCTGAACTAGTCTAATTTGAAAATAATTTTGAAGTCAAGGTCTTATGATACTTTATGACCTCCTTTACTCTTTCTCTGAAATATTCTTGGATTGACTTAAAAGAGAGCTGCACATATGGTCTACCAGATTAAACGAGGAGGTAGGAAGGTCAGATTATTACCAGAATAATTTATATTTCCTTTTGCATTGCCTGTATGTTACATGAGCTGTAAGCAAATGAGACTCATTGAAATTTATAGTTGGCTACATTTTAGCTTGAAAAACAGACTGGGAAAAGAGATTTTACATTAACCAGAGAATAGAAACCATGACCAAAAACTGGAGATGAGGGGATGGTAATTAGGAAGATCTTACCATGGACATAGAACACAGTTCTTGCTACAGCATACACTTCACCTACTGTACTTATTATTTAAGTTAGGATTTCAAACACTGTAAATTTGATATTTTTAATCACTTTATCAGTAAAAAGAGATCTTTCTCTTCAGCCTCTCTCTTAAAACAGACAGCACTGAAGACAACTGCTCAATGGTCTGTACTCCCACACCTGAAGGAAAGGTTTGCATTACAAATTTACATTACAAAGAGGCAGCACTATTCATCTGATGACACACTGATACCTCTTTAGGAAGCTTCATCCTAAAATTTACTGGCAAGATCCTGTTGCCCAGCATGGCCTATGATATAACCAAGAAACAGAAGCACTTTAAAAGATGCATGTTCTGCAACAATCTTAGCAAGCAGAAACAATCTTTGGAAAATAAGGACAACTTTACACAGGGTTTTTTAAAGACACAAAAGAAAAAAAAAATAAAAACAAAGGGGGGGGACTTTCTACTTTTCTGCATTCTCCAGTCATCTCTGAGAAATTAGAATTAAGAACTAGTTACTTACAGACAGGTTACTCTAGAATCACATATTAAAGGATTTCTTGCCCTTCCATCTTGCAATATCTAGTTTTGTCTGGCTCTAGACAAGGGGCCAGTTTATGCAATATTATAGCTTCTGTGTTTCAAGGGATATTTAAAAGTTCATCCTAAGTAACCACCTTGATAAAAGCAAAGAAAAGCAACTGAAATTGGTTCAGGGAATAGGTTTCTTTCCTTAGTAGAAGGAAGACTTCAGGAAGCGCTTTTGTCAATCCTAGTAAGACTCCGACAGTAACGTGTAACCTCCATCCTTGACCCAGCAAGTCTGAGCTAAATTTAACTGGTCTGTCTGTAAAGCTATGAAAAATTTCTCTTTGTGTACTGTAAAATAAAATGTATATATTTCATACAGCTGGGAAACAATATCTACTATTCAGAGCTGCTGGCAGCACAACAGAGCACTTTCCTTGTTAAACTCTCTGAAACCATCCCCTTTTTTCCAGCCCTGCTTTTAGGTGCACTGAAGAAGCCAAAAATATAAAAGTCAACAAGGGGAAAGCATAATCACTGGAAAACTCAAAAGATATAAATCATTCTTAGTAGCAAGACAACTTTTAGTGAAAATCCCAAGAACCTCACAGATTTTTTGAGTTGGTTTGTGGAGCTGGGGGAGGACCTACCAGAAAAAAAAGCACCAATCAGCCTCACTGAAATGAAATCCTCATCTATGTCCATTTTTTTTTTTTTTAACTTGACTTACTGGTCTTCTTCAGTATCAAGCTACTCCCCATAAATCCACAACTAACAGGATGGGGACTTTTATGAGATAAATCACAGCATTACTGAGTACCCAGCTTATTTTTTAAAAACTAAGCTTTTCAATATACGATCAAATAAACATTCGAAGACGAAGAATTTAAAGAGGAAAAGACAAAAGCTTTCTAATCTGTAATTCTCATGCCTGCCAGTGTGAGTTCTCATGGCAGTTCTAACATGCACTGAAATTGTGGCCATTTTTATTGCTGGAAATAGAACGGTTAAGGAGTATCAACATTACAGAATAAGGCAGCCAAAAAATCCATGCCAGGAGACTCCCTTGTTGAGAGGCAACATGCTGGAGTAGCTACACCAGTCACATAAAGATAGAAACAAAGGTAAAAACAGGATGTATTTCACTGCTGAGATGTAGCTACCCAAGACGTTTTGCTGGCAACAAGATCACAGTAACGGGGAGGGGAGGACATGGTCTTCCCAGCTTCCAGTTAATATACCTAAAACCAGGAAAATTTACTGCACCGGCTGAGCCTGAGCTGTATAAAAACATAGTCACTGAAAATTTGGAAAACATTGGTTAAAAGGAGAAAAATAGTTATTTAAAGGACGTCAATACTGATAAGAAAAGTAGACTTTTCATCGATCCCATACTGATCCAACAATAAAATGCCTTATGTTATAAGCATTACCACCTCACAGGACTGAAAACAGTAACACAGCTTTAACTTCTTCTAGGCCTTCATCTGAAATCAAACGATGAAACAGGTAGATTAGGTGTGTCCTGTACAGAAAACAAATCCAGAAGTGATGTACATCATGTGTAAATTAAATCTGTCTTCATTCTTCCGAATGTCTTTAGACGCAGCAATAACTAACTGGAGCTTTGTTGTTTTATCTTTCTCTGCTTTCCCTATAAACTCTTCAAGATGGGATCCCCCACTATGTGCCTGGAAAAATTCACTCACATTTGGGAAGTCGGTCTTGCAGTGCTCTTGGAATGCAGAAAAATACAGAAATATTAATAATAATAATATTGAAGTTTAAATGCATCATGAGAACAGTACACCCATACAACAGTGATATAAATAATTTACTAAATGCACCAGGAGCTTGCCTGTGGCTTGCAGAACCTATTCTGAAAACGTCATGAAGGAATGTAAGTGGTTAGTCACAAAGACAGGTCCAGAGAGTATTCCTGTGTGCCAGCACTGCCAAGAGGCAAGACCATTTTGAATCTTGAAGATGGCTCACAATTTTAAAGACACTGGCAGTATCAAGGCAGAAAAAAACCAAAAAAAGTATGTGTCTTACTGCTAAATGACCTCAACAACATTCTGACACAAGTTTCCTTACTGTCTTTAATTTCAATACATAGAAATAAAATTGTAACAGTAAAAATAAAACCACTAGGCTCATTTTTCTTTAATCATGAGTAGAAAGAGAGCATTCCTTTAAGTATTGTTTGGGTCGGCACTGAAAAAGTGTTAAAAATCACACCCTCCTGTTTCTCCCTGGGCGCTGTTTGGTGCTGCCCAGAGTTAAATGGTACAGCATTAGAATTTATACAGTTTTCTACCTTCAAGTATTGCTGTCAATTGAAGTCTTTTCTTTCAGCCTTCTGTAGCTGTATGATACTTACTCGATGCAGAAATACACGCTTCTGAACACTAATTAAAAACAAACCCTTAAAGTACATATTCCATGTGCTTTAGAGCATCAATTATAAAACCAGATGTTAGAGCCAGATGTCAAAGAATTATTTTTCACAAGCCACAGCTTATAGCCATGTAGCCTCCATTTATCATCTCAGATGGGAACATTTAATTTGACAGCATACATTTTGGTTAATAGCCAGTTTCAACATTAGCACTTGTTTTTGCAATTTTATGTAAAGGGATGCGATAAAACTGTCTGTAACGAAAATTCTGTTAGTTCAGTTACCTCAGCATTTACAAATCACGTCTATCTGTGCACAAGCTACAAATGTTTTATACACTAGTGAATGTCTGCAGTATTTCTCACAGAGGCGTTCATCTCTCTATGTGCAAGCTTATTGAATATATATCTCTCTCTATATATAGACACAGCTGCCTAGAAGTAGTCCTCATCTTTCAAGACATTTATCTTAAGAGAGCAGAAAATAAAAGGTCTTTGGTCCCACGTTTTTTTGTCCTGTATTACAAAAGTTCCTTGATTTCAGTGGATAGTTTTGGTAAAAAAAATATTGCATTCTGTTACTTTTGGTACACGGCCTCAGCAGAAATTTAGACCTAGAACTCTCAGGGTAGCCTATATTTAGCAACACAAATCCTGTCTTCATGTACACTTCTTGCATTTCTAGGTAAAATCTATGCCAGGTCTTCAGCTGCTGTCAGGCTGGCACAGATCCATTGACTTCAACACTGTATTTGAATTTCTTTTGCATTTGACAGGGGAAAAAAAAAAAAAATCTATCTGTTCCAGAGCCAGAAATAGTTAGGAAGGGATACCTGGCATACCTTACGAATCTCCTAATAGATATCAATCTGCCCTGATTTTAGCCCTGAAGGGGAGCAGTCCCACTGCAAGACTTCTGCTGAGAAGAACTGGATAATCATATCAAATCACGTGACAAATTTGTGAAAAAAGCAAATTCATCTTCTTTCTGACTAAAGCCAGTATTTGATTCTCCATATAGTGAGAAGAGACAAACTATTTCAACTCTGACATTTCAGGTTTGAATTACTTTATCCAGATGGCAAAACAGATTTTTTGGCTGCTGATCACATACTTTGAAATCCAGATGTTAATTTTATAATAAAATCCTCATGAAGAAAAATCAAGATGTTAACGCAGCCCTATCACAAACACATATTATATGTGCTGTCCATACTTGTGAAGAGTTAGGGAATGGGCATTTCGGTTGTTCCTATTCTCAAATCGAAGAATATAATTCCCTAATATATAAAGGGACTAAAGAGGAATGTACAGTATCAACTGTCAAGTTAACTCCTACGAATGGGAAATGGAGACGAATCATAACACACCTGTAATTCTTCAACGAGGGGCATGGCCAGATCACAGACTGTAGTTGCTAATAAGAAAAACGGAGTCTCTTAACTGCAGATTAACATGGGAATCATGGCCAACATCCTTCCTTTCATGCTGACATAGAAGAAACCATGCATGCCTGCTTTACTTTGCTGCTAAATAGGGCTTTAGAACACTTCTAAAAGAAAAGAAAAAAAAAGCACATCTGAATAGACTGATTTTTCCCTATCCTTACCTTACTAGCCTCAGCTTTACTTTTTATATATGTGTACATTAAATTAATTAATTAAATACTAAAAAGTGGGGAAATATGAGTAGCTTGTCTGGTTTCTTGCTAGTTCCCCTAGTAAGCCAAGAAATATGAAATTCCTAACCTTCTTTCTGGTTCACAGCTCTAATTTAGGACCGCCACTCAGAAGACCCAGTAATCAAAGGGTTCCATATTCCTGGGGTTCTCAGCCTAGGACAGCTCTGACATATAGGCTGCACTGAGGGTGGTGGTATCAAGTCATAAGAAGTCACAGATCACGAGTGTTTGAAGGCCTCAAGCATCCTGGCAGGGGAGCTGAGCACGTGTGTTAACTCTTGAGTTAAATTCAGAGGCAGAAACGCAGAAGCTCTGGATGTAACCATGCTCAGAGAGCCTTCTGGAAAATAAAGGTTTTCATTGTTTTTATGGTAGTTTCAGACTTCTTTTCTGTGACCTTTTTTTTCCCTGTCTCAGAGGCTGGAAACTCCACCTTTTAGAATTGGTGGAGAGTCAGTCTTATGCCTGCTGGGCAGTTTGCAAGCAAAACAAAAACGAACTATTATTTGAGAAAGTTAGTAAATCAGAAGTTACTCTTGACTTTTCTTTCCAGTTCTGGAATAAAGCCAATATTGAAACATCAGAGTTATTCACACCCTGAAAATTCTGATTTTTCAATATCCTGAGGCAGTAAAGTCAGCACAAGACTTCTGGGCAAGTCTCAGCTCCTTTCATGATTTTGGATGCTTGTATCCAAATACAATGTAAAGAGACTGAATTCACTACTGAACTTTTGATACACACACAAAAAAAGTTCTGACACAGGAAAATGCCTGTTTACAGTAATTGTAGCTTTTGGCTTCAGTTGCTATGGTCTGGCAAAAGGCTTTCAGTGCTCTTATATCTGCTAATGTTATAGGAGCAGGGCATTGCAACTTAATTAGTATGTTAACAAATGCATACCGAATGTAAAGGCAATGAGAAACTAATACTCTACCTTTTCACATATATTGTGAACATTGAACAGCTCTAACGTTCAGATCATTAGCCACAAAAAAGTTATTTTTCAAGTCACCTACATACATGTTTTTATTTCAGCAGCCATAACACTCCTAATGTCTAAATGAGCTTGCTTTCCCAGAGTGTCTGGGAAATGATTTTGCTAATCTCAGTTCACAAACTCATTACCAAACTGAATTCCAGCATCTTTTCTAGCGTCTAGCCAGAGTATCAAGTTTCAGGCACCTTTCACTAGTCCTTATTTATGTAATTCTTTATTAAACCTGCATTTTACAGCCCTTTTTTACAACTTGGGCCTATTAAAGTTACAAGGTTCTGGATAATTAGAAAAACTTCAGTAACAGCTCCAGAGGTACCACAGATTCAAGATGGAAGTATAAAATATTTTACAGAACAGTGATATACCCAATGCTGGCAGCAGAACTGTCTGATGTTGATGCAGCTCACGTGGCTGTGGTTGTGTGCTTTCCATTTTACACAGGGACGTACGTTACATTCTTTCCTATCTCGTGTAAGTCTAGGAATTTATTTTTGAAGAATAGCGGTTTCAAGAGTAATATCAAATTACAACAGCAAGATGACTGGCACAGCAGCTCCATAATCTGTATTTATGAAGCACTGCAGACGTTTGAAACACTGTGCAGACATGAACTCGCTAAACCTCCAGCATCCTTTCCAGTGCAGGCAGGCAGAAGGGAATACACTACTACTACAGTCATGGTTTGGCAGCCAAAGGAGTGCACCAGGTACATGGAAAAAGGGATGGATCCATCTCACAGGACAAGAAAGGACAAGACCACAATAGGCACAAGATGCAAGAGGCAAATGGAAAATTACTATTAGGTACCAGGGAGAAAAAAACACCTGTTACAGAAAGGGTGGTCACACAGTAGAACAAGCTGCTTTGCTATGGAATCTCCATCCTTGGAGCTATTGAGGAATTGCTTGGTAAGGCTCCAGCAACCTCAACTGACTCCTAAGTTGCATTTAGCTACAAAGGCAGCTCCTCTGTGACTGGGCTTGGACCAGGTAACTTCCCATGGTTCCTTCCAGACTAAATTTTTCCGTGATTTGATCTCGCTTCCCACCTAACATTCAGGATTCCACAATTTGGAAACAGAAAAGGGAAATCTCCCCTGTGGAAAGGGGAGACACCTTTTCTGCCACAGGTCACAGAAGTTGGGCATCAGGCTGCATAAGACAGAAGTAGCTTCAGCAGTACACCCAAAATTCTTCCTCCTTTTTAGTGCTTGCTCTATCCTTTACCCCCTTAAAGAGAGAGCGGGCACTAAAATCACGAATATTATCGTTCTGATTTCATCTCCCCAAAACCAATATTTTTGTGGAAAATGCTACAAGATGGTCAGTTTTCAATGGTATTTTGAAAGGCAGTTGCCTCCCTGCAAATTGAAGAGTGTCTGCAGCTGGAGGTATGCTGGATCCAGGAAGCCTATCATATTCTATACTGAGTTCATCACAGTGGATATAGTAAAGTTGCCAACTTTTGAAAATAGATGTGCCAATTAAATGTCTGTCCTGTGCAACAGCTATAAGCTGAGAAGTTCTGCCTTTTCTTTTTGCTCCTTCAAAATCTCAGTTTGATATAATTTTTTTGATTTCAAGTTATCTGCTGAAAGACTACAAAAGTGCAAGTGTCCGAAAAAATACAATCTATAATAATGCAATTAATTACAGTTTTACTGATGAAGTAAAATTAGCAATCCCAGTTAAGCATTTTGCCTACAGTTCACAAGCAAGTTAGAATTGCATTTAAACTGCAAAAAAAGTTTTTGTCTTATAAACTAATCTTAATAAACTGAGTAGTCAAGGTTTCTATCACACCAGTGTCTATTTATGTTTCACAAAGAAGGAGAATTCCTTATTATTTAAAAATTGAAATAAACATATGACTTTGCTTTCTTCCTTCCCGGCTTCTAGAAGAAACTGCACAATTAATTTCAAGATATTTCAGGTTGTTTCATTTAAGTTCTAACAGTGTTTCATGACTTGGCTGTGTGCGTGTTCATGAGTAACTTAGAGAAAGAAAATTAATTCAAATACAGTAATGCAAACTGATAAGCTGCAGAATGAAAAAAAAA
>JAYRBT010000139.1:6110216-6228578 GCA_036023395.1 Myiotriccus ornatus
TTTGTACATTCTAATTTGTTTATTTCAGTTTGAACATATGCATTTCATATACTCTTGAGAAACCTTGCAAGGAAATTAACTGAGAAATGTCTGACTTTTCTTGCTTGAGTATTTTATCATTGTTCATTTTATTACTGTTATTTTTCTATTGGATAAATGGAATGTGCAGAAGTTCCTGTTATTGTAATAATGATATATTAGCAGAGGAATTTGGCTTTTCCCTGACTCCACTGCAAGAAAAAAACCAAACAGAATTTCACCTATTGTCAGAGTTACACATGGTCGTATTTTTTCAAAACTAACATTTTGAGTTGAATTTAAAAAAATCTTATCAATTTAGGTTTCTTAACACTAAGAGGGCTAATTATGCATTAATACCACTCTCTTTAATTACATTTTCTTTCATTTTTACTTCATTTTTTGTTTTCAGTTTGCTAGTACTTGGGAGAACATCCCCACATTTTGAAGCTTATAAAACAAAAGGTGAAGATACACCAACATCATCCACAAAGCAACCTTGCTTCAAGGCCAGTCTTACTGCAATCCAACTGTAAATATAAGTCTTTCTTGGTGCAGTCTGACAGAATAGATTGTGTCCTGCATGTGTGTAGGCACGAACATACAAAAAACTCAGGAGGAAAAGCACTAGAAACAGCAGAGGGAAGATGCAGCAAGCCTAGAAAGAATCACATAAAACTTCCTTTAATGTCCTCAAGCCCAGAAGTCATACAAAAGTAGAAATTACTGTGTTCCATTTTTGTATAATCCTTATTTCATACTAGGAGTAGAAATGGGAGTATAAAAAAAGGCAAACACCCAGACCCAGTCTTGAGTGCCCCCAACTTTAAGAGTTCAAAGGTATATTCTGAACCCTGCAGTCCCATGACATTCCCAACTCAGATATCCCCAAGGAGCAAAGTGAGGCACTCAAAGGTGCCCATGACCAGTTCTCCCTCAGCCTCCAACAATATAAATGCAGCTTCACATTGGAATGGTTCTGAGCAGGCAGGTCATTAACCACAACCTCTTCTGAAATTTCAGAGCACCCATAGAAAACTAAACTAATTTTTCCTTCAGCACTGGGGTCTCATCACCTACCTGTGACCCATTCCTGACTTCCACACACAGTTTGTTTCTCTCTCCCTGTATGTTAAGAGACCCACGTGCTTTCTGTTGTGGTTGCATTTCAAATGCTTGCATGAACAGCATGTTGGGAGCTGCTGACTGAGAGGAGCTGGGAAGCAAACATGCAGAAAGCTGAAGGAAGGGAGCTGGGCTCATGCATGACTTTTCCACACACTTTTGTAAAAATTTTAGGCTAGCCCAGACGGATGGGAACTCGCCAATGACAGATGATCCATTTTTATTACCCTCATATTTCCATTGTGAATGTAACTCATATAGGACTTGTTGCAAAAAAGCACCATACTCAAAGCCAAACAAGATGAAGTCCATTTCAGAACACTCTTTTTCACAGCTCTATTGTTATTCTAGTAGGAATTAACATAAAAAGTAACCAGGATGACATCTGCATTAATATATACATGCAGCATCTATGGATTTACTCGTTAATTACAGCAAGAACCTTTATGTCATTTGTACAGAGTGAGGTAAAGGACATTTTTCCTGCCTGTATAAGCTTTGGTACACCAGTTTCCTCCCTAAAGAGCACATAATAGCTACATTTAAGTAAATCAGGTCAGCATGTCCTCCTTTATTTTATGTTAAGGTAAACTAGCCTTCCTGTCCCACTGCAGCCTAATTTTTCTTTATAGCTATTTAAAACCTATTATAGGTTAACATTAACATTCAGACTGCTTCCTGCACTGTCTGATTTTCCTAGATGATAAACTTAATAGCACTTAGTGACAGACAGCAACCAAGAAGTTGGGGGAAGGGGGAATTTCATCTCCAACACCAGTCTACAACATTTATAGCAGTTTAATAACAACATCAATAAAAATGCAGATCTACTGTAAAATGCCTGTGGTGGCAATTACTCTCATTTGTTTACTTTGGCTACAGCCACCAGAGAACAGGATCTATTCTGCTTACCAAGCACCACCTCTTCTTTTCCAGTCTGTCATATTCCACATCTGGACAGGGAGAAGCTTAACTCGGGCTGGGGATCAGGAAAGTTTAGAGGACAGATACCATACTGCACCTGGCACAGAGCACGGCTCTTTAGCACACAGACATCCATTTCACTGTCGTGGCAGGATGCATTAGCATTCAATGGTCCGCACACAAACTATAAGCTTGGAAAAGACGTTACCTCACAAGAAAAAAATCTTGCACTGTATTCATTTTTCAAGATTGAATTAAGACTGTTTTGGTTAAATGTGAATATCAGTAGTTCTGAAACCCAAATCTGATGTATATGTCACTCTATACTGCCTCAGAGGTTCAATCAGGGGTTGTTTAAAAGCTTTCTGCTGGTAGCAGGCAGCAGAAGTGACTCAAGAGACACACAATGATTTGCAAGAGGTTTCCAATTACCAAAGCTGGTATTCAGGAGCAGTTTTGTTCTCAAGATCAGTGTGTCTTCTAGAGACAGTAACTCTGCAGTTGTGCTCTGGGGCTGCTTTGGAAATATCTTTATTACCCAAAAGCAATATTTTTACTATGAAAGACCACGTAAGCTACCTTTGTAACACTCAATTTCTAAATACACGCCCATTTAGCTGATGCCCGACTCTTATGTTTCAGGAAAAAAGATAAAAAAGGCATGGAAAGGAAAACCTTTGTGTTAACCATTATGACTGGAAAACTGGCTGTTATCTTAGAACAATATAAATTATGCTGAGATGATTCTATGGGCATTCTGTGGGCATTCCTGTCCTCAGGTCTACTTAGTATGGACTAACAACTGTAGAATAAAGAGAAGAAGCTTCAGCACCATAAGAAATTACGGACTCTGGGATTTGCTCTGGCTGAGAGTTTCCATATGGTTATGGAAAACCAGGAGAACTTAAAAAAAAAAAAAAACTACACAGGTTTAGCTACTTTGTGCGCACAGGGAGATGTCACAGAAGACATTGCTATCTCCTTGCCAAAGAAACCAGACAGGTGTCAATCTGTGCTCTTTAATGAGCAGCACAAAGCAACCCAGTTCTTTCATATTTAGTCATCTTCCTCGTAGAGTTGGACTCCATTACTCTTGTGGTCCCTTCCAACTCAGGATATTCTATTGCATGATAATTCACAGGGCTCACAAACAGCTAGGACTATAAGCTTTCCTCCATATGAGAAAAAAAAAAAAAAAGAAGTCATGCAGTTTCTCTAAGTTTCCAAAAATATCTCTAGTAAAATAAAAGTCCATTACTATTCCTAATATTTGTTTATCTTTGCAACATGTTATGAATATTTTTTCCATCCCAAAGTAGGAGACCTCAAGATGGGCCCATGAGGTGTGATGGAAGTTGGGCAGCCCTGTGAAGAGGGAGATGCTGGGCTGTACACGTAGCAGAGCTCCTCTGAGCACACAGCCCATCATACAGCTCATCTGACTACAGCATATCTAGTTCACCTATGCCCCACGACAGGAGAAAAGGATAAAATGCACACATTACAGCAGGAAAGGAGGCAACTGTGTGAGCTTCTTTCTCGATATGCGAGACTCAAAAGGTCAGAATAAAGGGTTTATAAAGGGCATCAGGGAATACCAACAGCCTAAGGGCCAAAAAAAAATATGTAGTCAGCACAGACAGGTACTACATGTGTCCCTTCTACTTTTCACCCTCAATGCACACATCAGTTCCAGAGCACAGTAGTGTCTCAGAGGACTGCAAAGGCTCAGGAGTGCAGTGGTCTCCTGCCTCTCTGATAACCCCTACTATAAACTAGAGAAAACCTAGGAATTTAGTCTAAATCAGGATCTAAATAAGTCCCCAGACAGCCTGAAAATATGGAGAGGCGCAAAAAGCACCTTTGCACTCCACTTCCCTTGAGGTCAGCAAGAACCTAAGTCCCAAACCTCTCAGTTGGAAGCAAATACGGTTGGCTGGAAAAGAAAGACTAAAGTCACGTTGCAAGCCAGCTCTCAAATGCTGAGCCACAGCTGAGGCAATACCTGAAGCACACGTGCAGGTAGAGAAATTCTATCCAATGGCCACCAGGACAGAGCTGAGTGAGTGTTGGCTGAACACAGTCACAGGTGGTTTTGCTGACTGCAACAGGCAGCCCTGGCCGAGGGGAAACCTGGATGAAGGACAAGGCGAAGAGGGGGCAAATTTTCTACTCCTTCTCAAAACGAGCTGCTGTTTTCATTTCAAAGTTTCAGAGTCTTTGGATCCAATTAAATTTGAAGAAGGAAATGAGGAGTAAGCAAAATTCTTGGACAACAGACTGGTTTTTTCAGCTCTGCTTGGACTGCAAGCAACGCGTGAAAGGCAGTGTCAGGTGCTAAAGAAAACCAGCGTGTCCTTTAATAGTAACAAGTATGAACAAGAGAGAGGATATACCTATTTGAGGAGTGTAATTGTTTTACAGGAAACACACCAACGCCAGTATTTTTCTAATCTTGTTTTTTAATACTCAGTGCTTGTAAATTCCTTTAATCGGGGAAATCGAAGCTTTCACCTTAGAGTATAAATATTTGTTCCACACCATTTTTTTGAGTTCTAAATATTTATAAAATAAAGTGATATATAAATATCACTTACTCAGTACTAGACCTGTGAAGAATTAGGGAGACCTGCCCTGAACTACCTTGTGCAGGTCATGTACAACAAATCTCACAGCAGAGCGGAGGACCTTCTGGAAGTTTACCACCACCTCCAAAACTTGGCAGTAACCTTCCAGAAACCCGCTGTGGAGACACCAAATGACTGTTTCTGCTCTTTAAATTAAGAGACCAGTTCATCCACAGAGTAAAAGAGAGCTGTATGAACTGCTACCAAGTCTGCTGACAGTAGAGCACAACAAATAACACAGATTTCTAATAGATACATCTTAAAGCACAGCCTAAAAAATGTGAAAGTCTGTAACAAAGAATTCTCTGCTGAATGCTCAAGCATGAAATTCTTATGCCCTCTGCTACACCCCACATGAACTAGGTGGAACCAGTTCTGAAGTCTAGGTATTCAGTACTCAAGCACTGACAAAGAAAAGGACAACCACACAAATTAAGAGTGTACGCCTGTGGTAAACAGCTCAAAAACACCTAATGATTAGCTGTGCCTTGATTATATATATAAACTGATCACAATTCCAAGGAATAGAAGAGGATTACTCAATGGAATAAAATAGATATGTCTTTAAAAGCGGGTTTAAAAGGCAACTATTTTGTTTATTTACAAAAACAGCCATTATATTTACTTTCTAATAGCTTCAAAGTAAAGCTAGTGTGGTATTTGACAGTATAAGAATAGCTATATAAGATCAGATGGAAGTTCCCTCTCTAAACGTTCTGACAGCAGCCAACAGAAAACACAGGGAGAAGAGAATGAGACAGAAGCAGAGAGTGGCACCTCCTTGATATCCTTCCCAGGCTCAGCAATTCTCAGACTTCCTGAACTTCATGTAACTCCTCTGAGCGAGATTTTCTTTTATTGTTGCATTATTGAAGTCATGTAAACTTCTGGCAACCATATCAACCATGAGCTGCAGAATTTAAATTTCTCACTGTGTGGAGAAACATCCAATTCAGTTTGTTTCAAATCTGCCGCCTGTTAATTTCATTTGTTCTTGTCAAAGCCTGTCTGGGAGCAACATCAACAATGGAATTTTTGTGGAACCTACATACAAATCTGAGGAGATAACTACACAGTTTTGATGTTAGAGGGGCTTCTGCAAGTAAAATGCAAATTTCTCAGGTTATTTAACTGGTTCAGAACTTTGCTTCAGCTGATAATAATGTAAGATTTTTCTTTTCTAAAGTCATTTAGTGGCCCGTATGAAAAAATCTCCAAACTTCTATCCTTTTTCAAGTTTAAATTGTTAATCTACAGAAAAAAAAATATTACCAACTGTCACTTTCATTGACCATCTCAATAGAAAACCCTACAGTTGTAGGGAATCAGTTACCCTTTAAAATTCTTCAGTTAGAATCAATACACCTTGGAAAGTCACTGATAGTGAGTTCAGTAGTTCTCTGATAATAGGAGGGAAAATGTAACATTGTTTAGCTCAAAGGCTAAATGATTCAATGTGCTATTCTTTCTCCTCAGCTCCATTTCAAGACAAAGAAAGCTTCAAAACCAGCATTCAGAATGAGCCCTGAAATGAGCCTAACTGTAGTATGTTAATTCTATCTAATAACTCTTTCTATTCAGCTGATATTATTGCTAGCTTTCTGTATCTCGAGCTGTTTGTATTATCTCTGTTACTGTGGTCACTTCCAAATCTTAATAAAAGTTAGTCATTTCTCCATGTTCACTTCGTGGGAAGTCGTGGGGGCAAAAATAAAACTGTTTAGTCCAATTTCAACCAGAAATACAGAAATTCAGAAATAAATTCTGAACGTTGGCCAGCTCTAATTTTTATTTCACATATTCCAGGAGCCTCCTCTCCTTCTCTAGTGTGAGAAATTAGAGTGGACTGGTATCAGGTGGCCCTTCATGCACACAGTGATTTATTCAGGGACACACCAGGAGATCTCAACATGCTCTCCCACGTGCCACAAGAGTCCACTTACTATAGTAGTACCATTTTCTCTGTCTGCTCCAAGCCATTTAGAATATTGCAGTTTGCTATAATATTACACTTAAAGAAGAAGAGAGTAGGTTTCCAGAGCTGTAACATTTTCCCAGAAGAAACAGACTTTTAAGAACCAACCGCATTAAAGGTGTGAAGCTTGATGAGGTGCCTTGCAGTGGTGAAAGGTCTTGTCAGACTTTACGTCTTCTACATTCACTCCCTTATTACTTGGGATTCATTCTCTGCTACATTCTGGGTAAGTATTTGAAGAACAGAAGGAAGCTTCCTTTTCTTTCAATAAGTTTCTTTCACCCCTCAAAAAGGTCGAGATACAGCAATATTCTGCTATAAATACCTAAGGTCTTTCTAGTTCTTCTTACATACCGTCTTTCAAACATGATCATGCAGTACAGATATTTTCCTGTTGTCCAACAGCCCATCTGTTACAAATCACCTGAAAGTGAAGAGGAATTTAAATGTAAAGTATGTCTACTTTTGGTGAAAACAAACTGGATTTGTATGTGGTATGAGAGACATAGGTAAAAACACCAGTGTATTACAGTATTTAGTAGTTGAGCAGTATTTTAATAATTTCTTTAAAAATTGCAGCAAATTTCGCTACATTTCATTTCAAGCAATTGTCTCAGGCCACAAACGGTAATAGATAATAATTTGAAGGCAACAAAAAGCAATATGCAACATCACATGTAACAGGGACATCTAGTGACCACTGTTAAGCAAAATTCCTCATTTTCCAACTAAAAAAGCTCAAAAACTCTTCCCACACCAGTTTTAGCTTCCCCAGCCCCAGTTGCCTAAGCAGTTTCATTTTTCTGAAGCTGCAAACTCATCTACAAGGGACCCACCAGCAAAGCAGGAAAAGAGAAACTACGGCAATGGCTGGGTCAGCAACTACAGGAATGATTTCTCTTCCCAGACTTTTCATTGGAAAGTAACGATTTCTCTTTTCCAGTGAAAAAATGACACTCAAATGGTTCCAAGCAAAGCAGTACTAAGCTCAACTACAGCACTCAGGCTCTGCTTTAGAGCATCTACTAAGAAAGCACTGAAACATCGACTCAGTTACAATTTGCTTTTGTCAAGAGATACTACAAAAAACATGTAGAGTACACTTCAAAGTGCTTTTTGGATGAAAAATTACCCCTTTTTGGAGTGCACTTTATATACTGTGATGATGAATTTCATACCATGTCATTTACAAGTCAAAACAAGAGTTCATTATCGAGATTCCTGCACAATTACCTGAGTTTACGAAATTCAAGATGTTTTATGCTTCCATACACCATCATTGACCACAGCCAGATAAAAAAAGCTATGTTCCACCTCCCCAGTGACTATTTTTTTCATGTGAGCCATAATTAGAGAATATTAAATGGAAGGAAAACAACTGAAGATGATATAAACTTGGAGAAACCTGCAGGGTAATGGGGGCAATATCTACTGTTTTGACTACAAAATCTACTAAATTATACATTGTGTACAAACATGGAAAGAGACAATTAATTAAAAAAAAAAAAAAAGGTTTTCTTTTTCCAAAGAAAGTTTCACTTCCTGAGAGCTGTGAGAAAGGTGTGATTTCTCACCCACTTATAGGGCCAGCTTTTTGGGTTTATATTAATGAGACAGTTTCTTTGCTTTCTGTAACTTTCCTATAATTTTCTCATAAAATTTTCTCATAAAAAAAAATAGTTCTCTGAAACAATGACTTCAAACAAATTTGCTAGCACTCAATACACTCCACACAAAGAGGACATGGTTGTTCTTCCACGACTACACAGTTCAGTCTCAGGTCAGAAAAAGCATACACTGAAGTTTGTCAAAGTTTATTCTGAGTGGAGGTACAGTTGCAATAGTCACCAAATACCTAAAGATATATTAAAGTCACATGCGCTACACAGCTATTTAAAAAATTGTTAAAGTAATTATTATGTGGAAGACTCCTGATATATTCATTTGATCTTGCTTTAAGTTAATCAAAATTTCAACACATAGACAGTATGCTATAAAGTTTATAATTGAAAGTATTTCTGAAAAACTTCTAAAACATGGGAATTTTTCCTAATTTTAAAATGGTTTCACCAAAATGTACACTACATGCAGTCTGAACTCCTTAGCTAACCACAACAGACAAAAATTATAAACCAAGAGAGAACTTTATTAGGATCTATGGGCCCAAGAAACAGAAGTGCAAGACAACATCTGGAACAATCGGGACGCTATCTGAACCTGGGGTTTAGATAAACTCCTTGATGTAAGTGAAGGCATATGAAAACCTGAATCTAAAACCAATTCAAACTGCAAACTTATCTGAAGCTGTGACATTGAGAACTTCATTCCAGCCACATTAACTCCTTTAAGTTCAACAATCTTCAGTAAAAAGATGATTTGACGCTAAGAAAACCTACTCTTCATGACAAAACCACAAATGTTTCATTCATTAAATCATAGACATGTATCACCATATTCTTTGGCAGTGGCTGCCAGCCCTTTTCCTCTCCTAATGTTCCATCTTCCACAAACTCCCATCCCGTCATCACCACCACCCACACACACAGACAACCCACAGCCCACTTGCCCCCTGGTAAATATATATGTATACATATTTAAACAACATGAAGAGAAGGACCAGTCCACATGGACTGCTTCAGCACTACTGGGGCTCTTGTTTCTTGTTTTCTCACTTCCATGTGAAGGTTATTATGATGATTGTTTCCATTTTGAGAGAGCAATTTGGTAAACTACTATGTGGATCTGAATCATCTGTAAATAAAGATGCCTTTAGCTTGGCATCAACTACTTTCTCTGCAGCACTGACTTTGTTCTTGCCCTAATGACTTCTCAGTCATAATTTTCCCCAGATTCTGATAATACTAAATTTAGATCACAACAGATATTTATTATATTCTCTGGTATCTTTGCACTAAACTACTGCCTTACATTAGCAGCACAAAGTGTCATTCCTATATTCACATGGTCGTTTTTCCAAGACTGCTCTAACATCTAATTATATGAACTAATACATAATAAAAAAATACTTTTCTTTTTTTCAGGATATCATGTGCATATAGACACATTATTAAAAAGATTTTACCTCCTTTCATTTACAGAATTTTTTTTTTTAAATGTAACTGAAATGTAGTCTTTTCATCTTATTTTCCATATAGGATTACAGACTTAAATACAACATCTCTCTATTTTAGAAGAGAAAATCAGGAAAAAAACCCAACAAAATTATTTACAAGACTTTAAGCCAAAAAACTAGACAAGTCTTAGGAATTTAAATAACTCTGAATCTTTAACAACAAATCTAAACATACCAAGAAACTTTAGAAGTCACTCAATATTCTCTCTTCACAGTGAGAACATAAAAGTAATTTATCAGAGGTCCATAATTTCAGGAGATGAGCAGACAACCCAAGCCTTTTACCCAAAGGAGGTGAGAAATTGATTTAAAAGGTCCTTCTTTTAAACAAAGGATGATAGTGGCGAAGATTCGTGCGCTGGCCAGGGTAGGAACTTACCATAAAGCTGGTTAGATGCTTCAAAGTTTGGTAAACCTGAAACATTTAACTGATTAGGAAAGCAAAATGAAACATTTAAATTTTCCTCCAGCTGTTCTACTACAAGTTTCTTCTGCTATACTCCTTGAGGGGCACAAAGAGTACACCAAATTTTTACCACAAGGGCTGCTTAAAGTTTATGTTCCCTCTCCTACCTCAGACCCTGGCTGGGTTTCTTTCTCATAGAACAGGCACCGCTCACAGCAAGAACCCGTCCTGTCCCAAATTACAACAACATCAAAGCTCATTTCCTATATGTTTCCTATAAATGCTTTGCACAGTTCATGTTCTTTGCTTTTTCTCTTTATGTTTGTCTTGTGCTGTTCTCCTGACCGTAAGGCAAAGCAAAAATTATTTGAAGAGAGCAATAAAAATCTCTGGGATTTTTTTTTAAAGTGTGAGCCTCTTGAAAAGAACACAAATACAAAAACATCAGAAATCAAAAATAGTCCATATGCAAATACGCATTGAGTGATGCTCAAAAGATTTTTGCCATGTATTAAACGTTAACAAGTTATCAAAAGTTTGACCAAAACACGATTTGCATCTTGTAGAATTAAGTCAGATGCAAAGAGGATCCAAGTCAGTTTCCTTTTAACATAATTCAAAAGGGTCTGAATTAGGCTACAGGTAACATCCTGCTTTGACATGTTTTAGTTTCATGTTGTTTTGTACATTCAGAATATTCAACAGTAAAAATTCTTTGATGACAGTTCTCCTTTCCTTTTTTAGGAATGACTGATTTTTAGGCTTTCCTTCTCTGTTTCTTTGCATTATGCCTCTAACCAGCCCACCTGCCTTGTCTCCTTACTGTCAATAATTTCATGGATTTCACCAGTTACTGTGACCCCTAACACAGGTTTATTTTATGATCTGTAAACCAATTTATTTTAGAAAACAGATGAAATACTATTTCCAGAGTATTCATAAATCAATAATCCTATTTCCTACAAGTTGATCCTTTACTTCTTAAAATCTCTCCTTTCTATTACAACTGTCATCCCATTAACCAAATGGCTTTTTAAAAAATGGTCAACTGAAAGACAGTTAACTTAGCTGAACTCCCAAAACACTCATGAACATTTAAACAACCTAGTTTTGTCAAATGTCTGAGAAAACTGGTTTTAGTAACAGTCTTTTTCAGTTCTAAAACAGGAAGACCAGCACAAGCTAACATAATAAACAATCCGTATGAGTGGGAGGAGTAGACTAAAAAACAGAGCCCTCTCAAATTTTGCAATGATTACACTTTGTGTATCTGCCCAAGATCTTGACATCTAGACTGAACCATTTGTGTAGGCAGCTCCTGCAGAGAGCACTGAAAGAACAGTACCTTCAAAGAGTAAGTCATTCCAATTCCAGCAAAATATGTCCTTTTTCTCTACAAATATGCCATAATCAGCATAATAGCTGCATGTTCTCTCCCTTTCTAAGTAAATGTTTTATTCCAGTAATGCTCAGCCCATGGAAACACAAGTGTTTCAGAATGCAACTCAATGGTTTATGCGCACAAAAACTCTTCCTCTGTCTTTTCTTTTGCCCATGTTCTCATCAGCGTGGCTTTGATCAGACCTAACTCACAGCACTTTTATGATTTTTCCCTGAACTGGTTTACTTCCACTGTAATTAAGTTTTTTTTTTCCTCTTTGAAATTCTAAGACTCCCAGCATTCTGTAGAATTGGTGGTCTCCATGCTTCTTGACGCTGATATTGATCTCATTTATTTTCCAGGGTTTTTTTAGCAAATTGCTACCTAATTGAGCTACATTTTATATCCATCTAAATACTGATGACCTTAAGACCTAAGCCTACTCTAGCACATGGACCTCTCATTCTACTACTGCCTATGGGGCTGAAATCTACTTGTAGACCCAATGAAGCAATTGGCCCATAAGAGTTGTTTAAACTTAGCTTTGACTACAAAAAAGCCAAATTCTGCCTCAGAACCAATCTCTTCTCAAATTCCTGCCATAGCTGCTCACCCCAATCCCGAATTTTCCACTGTATCAGACTACACGAGTGCTATCCTCCCGAACTCCCACCATGCTCCCATGTCCCTTGGCTTTTCATGCTTTTAGTCATTTGTTTTTTCCTTCAACACCTTTTACCACACTGTTCTGGCCTTGAGGCAACCCTTCAGTCAGAACAGAATTTACTGCTTTGTGACTCTTAACCAAGGAAAAATTTCCCCTGGAATATTTGCACACAAAAGGACCTGTTCTATAGTATTACAGTTTAAGAGCTTTCTTCTGACTCCCATTAACAGCTCAAACCAAGGTGCACAATCTTATTTGCTATCAAGCACCTTTCTGGAAACCAGTATTTCAACCACAAACAAACAATAGAAAAGCCTAAACTCCCGTGTTATCCCAATTACTTGCGATTATTAATCACAGATCAGCTTTTGAGCTTCAGCCTTGCCGAGAGCTACAGACAAGCCTCCATCTGACCCTGACTGAGCAGCAGAGAGTCCAGCTGGCTGGGAGGCAGCTGCAAGGGCTGCTGCCTTGCTCATCTCTCAGCCTGAGAAAGTGGCACAGTCCTCCGATGCTTTCTGGCAGGTGTTACGTCAGACAGCCTAAAAACTCTATTTCAAAGTTTAGTTGTACTTTTACTGCCTTAAAACTGGCACAACCTTTTATTGACCTGGTGTTATGTTTACAAGACTGTTCTGCAGATTAGTTAACAGTGTGGAGGTATGCTACAGCGGTATTTTCCCAAGTATATCTTACTTTATAACTTAGCCTATATTTCCAGTTTTATTATTAAGTGCTATTCCCCTTCAAAATAAAAATTATCAAAATTTGTATATTGATGTTTAAGCTGTTCCGACACTTAAACCACGGAGTTGAAGTGAAAGACAAATACGATGATAAGAAAGCTCAGCCCTTCACACAACAAAACACAATCTATGGGATAACATGAGTTAGAAGCAACTTAATGCTTGGGAAGAGGACATGAAATTTAAATGAAGACTGCCTATAATTTTCTGCATCTTTTAAATAGTGTGAACAGGAAGCTGTTACCTTATCTGAACCAGCTTCAGAAACTCTAAACAGTTTTCTAGTCAGCCAACCAAGCTCTTTCAGTGGTTACACAAAAGCAGGACTCTCTACTCAAACCAGAGCTCACAGGATAAGGGTCCTGCAAGCATGGACAGAGGGCTCAGACCCACCACACTCAATCCCTCAGCCTCTCAGATTATGACATAACCAGGACATAAATTTGCATCTACCAAATCCTGAAAGTGGATTGCAGTGTCAGATTCTGGATTTGACTAGGAACTGTACCTGGAGCCAATAACCTTTTCCGGCTGTAAGTTTTGTTGAAACTGGTACACTTCCATCCAAACTTTAAGTTTTGACAAATTGGCAGGTTTTGATATTGAAGTGACTTACTCAGAAAAATTCCCAGTAAAACTAAAGCTGTAATCCTGAACAATATACAGCCAAGCTTTCCAAAAGATCACGAGGAATCTTCTGCTTATCAACTGCTAATTGCCACTTAAAAGGAACAATACATGCTTGAAATCAAGAACTTGATGAAAATATTGGAACAATGTAAATGGTGCTGACATGCCTCGAAATTATGAGATCTTGACAATGTTCTCAGCACAGGGATAAGAAAGACTACATAAAATCCCTAGAGACTACATTGGGACAGGAAAAAAAAATCCAAGAGATAAACATTTTCAATGGCATGGACATCTGAATATTTTGTTGGTATGCTAATTCTGTGTCCGCAAAGAATAAAGTCACAAATGCATAATTATTGGTTTTAACTGTTTTCAGATATCTCAAGAGGAGAGGAAATGGTAATGTAACAAAACTGCAAAGTAAAATAAAAAGTTTTGATGTCCTAAATAGCCATGAAAGAAGGACATATACTAGATAATTTGGTTAACTGAATGTTATCTTTTTATTGTGTTGGTCATAAATCCCCGATATCTGCTAAATAGTAAGGGGTAACATATAAAATGTCTGTTCTATATCATACACATCTAACGGCAGATTCTCAAGGCACCCCAGTGGGTAGCCCCAAGGACTGGCTTTTTATGGGTACTGTACACCTTGCCCTGTGAGGTGTAGGCTCCCCATCATGGTAAACTCCTGTTCACCATTTTACCTCCTGCCTTTCCCAGGATCCAAACCTCATCTATGTAGACCTCCATAGTCCCTCCCCACCATGTCATCAAGAATGTGTTGTATTTTCCTCTAAAACACCTCAGGTGCCAAACACAACCTAAATGGCACTTTGAGGAAACTGTCTTGGAGGGGATGTTGAATGTGCACAAACACATGCTCTGTTTTTGTAAGGGCACCAGCCAGGCCCCTGCTGATGCATCAAGTGCAGGAAAGTATTTGGCACCAGCCCCTAAGACCCAGAATTTATCCCCTTGTAGGTAGTGGAAAAACGTTCCATTTTTAGCTCTTCAATTATATTGGGTCTGTACATAAACGAAGCTTTCTGCCTGTCTTGCTGTGCAAAGACAGTAACTCCGTCCACTTGGCTCATGCTTCTAGGAACGGCAAGGCCCAGGGGACTGAACCTTTCCCAATTAAATTTTAGCCCATATTTCCACTGCGCAATATTTGCTGATGAGAAGAACTCCCAGGACAGGTAGGGGTCTCTGCATTCCAAGGGCAGGCACTGATGGCCACTGAGCAGATCTGGGACTATGACAGTACCCAGCCACATCTAGACTCCACCAGCAGTTTAGAAAGCACAGGGATCCTCTCAGAATTTCATGATTCAACAGAGGAGTCTCTCATACCCTTTGTACCCCTGCTCTCCACGCACATCATTCTAAATGGACTCCAATTCAATTTTCGTCTTTATGTTTCATTTATGTAGTAAGTAACAGAGTGACCCTTACCAAACTCTGGCTGACCAAAGTCGTGCTTTCAAAAATTTGTATTAACACCTGGTTTTGCTAATACCTTTGACAGTGATTTTTTAAGTGGCCAAACCACTCAGTTGCAACAGGCTCCCACAGTGGCAACCAAAATGAAGTGGGGAAAGGATGGCGAATGCCTGAATTTTGTCTTGATTCAGCAAGTTCATTAGCATAAAAGACAAGTAGGAAGTAGTTTATTCTAATTGATTGGGAGGCGAGGGGGGGAGCAATCCCCCCAGAAATGCGTGAAACTTAAGGACAAAGGAAAAAAAAAAAACAAACAAACAAAACCAGGAACAAAGACAGCAAAGAGCATTGGGAGGGAAGTAATGAAGCCCTCAAGGCAGAAAAGGAAAGAAAAAGTACAGCCTGAAAGCCTGAGCTTCCTACAAAAGAGAGAGGCAAGAGCACAGTTCAGTCAAAGCTAACAGGAAAGACTGAGTGCTGAGACAGGATTAAGAGCCAGGGAGGTTAAAGGAAGAAATGTGCTATGGCCAGACCTCACCACTCAGTTCCAGCTTTAACACTCTCACTGGTACCTTTGGCAGCATTGTCAATTATATTTTAGTCATACCTCGAGGCTCCAACCTTCTGTACTCATCTAATACATTTTAGAAAAATGTTTATACCTGTATTTGTACTTTAAAACTTGAATCTAATTAGACTAAATATGTTTTATTTAACTCATTTCCAGTAAAAAATGAAATGTATGTGCCTTAATACACCAGGGTTTTTCCTAAATGTTGAGACTCTTCCAGTGTTCAGACATCTCTACAGTGAATTTTAATGAAAGGTTAAAAGGCTACTTTGTAAATGCTTGGAATAAATATAAGCAGAGACAGCTTCCTTTTTCTTTTAAATAAAGCAGCAAAGTGTGAGACCTTCCAAATCGTAAAAAGAATGTCTATGGCCTCCTTTCTTCTTCCCATAACAATCTCAATGTTAAGTAAGAAAAACTTCAGATTGTCACAGGCACATTTCAGTATTTCATGCAGAACAGCCAGAAAAGTGTAGAAGTACTGACTTGATAGGGGCCTTCTGACAGGAAGGTTGAAACAGCTGTTGTATTGGATAACACAGAGAATCGAGATTTAAGATATTTGGAAATATACTGTGATGCAAATCACAAAGTTCTTATACAAATACATTATATTAAATACAAATTAGGAAAACAAAAATGTGACCTTGCTCAGCTCCCTCCATGTCATACTGAAGTTTTCATTTGCACAGAATGAGCCTCAGCAGAAAACCCCAAGCAGGTTTCCACCGAAAAAAGTGGTTTAATAGAAGATGGGAAAAAATGGAGTGTGGAAGCATCCCCCCTCTTTCCAGACATCTTCTCCATTTATAGTGCACAGAGTGGCCATCACGGGTTCTTGGCATCAGAATAGCAGAAAACTTCTGATTTAAGAGGAAAACTCCAAGAGGTACTTTTCCTTTGCCTACCCACTACAGAGCAAAGATGACCACACACTCAAAGTCCAGCTTTTCCCCCTCTCCACAACATAATGCAGGTCAGCTGTAGCATTCAAACTAAAACCTATTAATTATAATAAAATAGGCAAGATGAAAATAGAAAAAAATAAACAGGAGCTATGTATTTATCTCCAATCATCAATCTTGAATCTTCCTAAAAAATTGAGACATATTAATGAGCAGATCATTATTTTGGCAAAATTATTCTAAATTACCATCCCATGCCTACAAAAGATAACTCTGGACACGCCTGAACTACAGATAATGATTTAAGCACTCACCTAATGCCTTTCCCCCTTAAATTACATTGCATCCAATGAAGTTTTAAAAAATCAGTTGTCGAGCTATCCCTTTTCTCACTTTCCTCTCTGTGTGCAAGGTCTTATATCCATGTTTAAATGATATTATTTGGTAGCAGCCTGAGGAATAAATCACGGTAGTGTTTTCCCCTCTTTTCAGCTAGTGTAGCTAGCAGCTTTATTAAGGAGTTTCTAAAGTATTTTATAGGTTAAAAAAAGACAAAAGATACAACTGACACCAAGAAATGAAAGTATAATTTGAATTTGGCCTCTGATATAAAATCACTGTGCATATATCCTTTCAATGTAACTAGTACTCTTGAGGTTGGAAACAAGTTTCCCTAGGAATGGCCAATGGGAGAGGGGAAAAATGAACCCTAGCCAACAAAAAAATTGGCTTTCTTAAGAACTATTAATAAGAAATCTGAAGAGAAGGGCATTTGTCTGCCCAACTGGGTAAATATGAAGTATTTCCACCATTAATTTTTTTTTTCATATAGTAAATCACTAAAACATAGAGCTGTATCAAAAAAAAAATACTCTGGAACCAACAAATCTCTGGTCCAAAATTATTTGGTAAAAATAACTTAATAATTATACCTCTTAGAAGGAGGGTTATATTCTAATTCAGAAGAATTTTTTAGGTGCTCCAGAAAGGCAAACAGCCACACAAACATCTTGTTCCATGATGTGCCAACTGAAACAAGCACGTAATAATGTTGTGAAATTACATTATCTGACACATTTCAAAAGCTTATTCAGGTGCTTATTTAAGCCATAAAAAACTGTAGGGAAATAAAGACAGGATGACATTTAAGTCAGCTTACCATAACATTTTTCTAGTGGAATTGCATAGCAATTTATTAATGCTGAAAAAAATGTCAGCAGTAAAAACAAATGCCAACAAGCTACACACACCTGTGGAAAAAAATGCGGCTACTAAAAAGATACCATCAGCACATTACAAAGGCATGACAGTCTTAAAAGCAATTTAGAGCATCAAATATATGCAGCCAAAATATCATAAAACCACTTAACAGTATTCTAAAATGAGAAAACAAGGCAGTTTATACCACGTGCTGTGTGAAATCTGCATCTCCAATTGTTCTGCCAACACACAAAATTTGGAGGAAACCACCATATTTTTCATTATTCTATGAACAAGCAGACAACAAGACTCTTCATCAGTGTCAGAGCTTTTCATAGATGATATAAATTCTTCTCAACACATCTTAACTTACTCATCAATTCAAACACTGCTGTGAGACACACCATTCTGTCCAGCAGGATTTCTGGTCTGCAAAACAAGCTAGAAAGAGACATTCAGTTGCTAAAAAAAGGTCCTGCTTGTACCTAACAAATTCTTTCAGTGACTGAAATACAATGACAAAAGTATCCCTTTCTCAAAGACCTAATTCATCTGCAAGTCAATTCAGATCAAATTACACTTGGAAAGTGCTTTAGGTGAAATCAAACAGGTGATGAGAGAGAGAAGCCTGTAGGAGTACACGTGAATTTAAATGGAAAAAGATGTTACAGTTCTTAATACCACAAGTGGAAGAGTAAAGACAACACCATTCAAGATGCATGAAGTACCAAATCATAAACTTTTAGTCATCTGTTTTCCATAGCTTAATAACAGTCATCCTTATATTCTTTTCACTCCCAAATATGCCACTGAAGTTGCACCAAAAGGATTTTCAGATCAAGATCTAGATGCTAAATGATTCACATTTGGAAAAATGCAAGTAAAATAAGCAGTTAACCATCTGAAATTTTATTCTTCCAAGCTCTCTCAAAAGCGCAAAACACTTTTCCAAATCTAATTCCCAAACCATTCTTTACCCATTATACTATTTCCCAGGAGATGCATCTGTTGCCTTGACTAAGAAAAAAGAGGGAAAAAAAAAAACCAAAACACAACTGCAAAGAAATCAGTGAGAGATGAAAGTTAACCATCTTTGATAATTACGTCTCTGGACACATACAAATAGCAACGTGATCTCCTTGATGCAGTTGTCCTCTCCAGGGATTTTACAGTCACCTCTAGTTCACTTTTAGATCTCACTTGTATTGTTTTTCAGCAGTGTCTGCTCCTTCAACTCAACAAAAATGGATTAGCATCACTTAGGGTGAACTCAAAGCAGTACTGATATCTTAGGTTGCAAACTCTGTAGCTCTGAAGGAAACTCTTTGCCTGAAAAACTTTGCACGTTTCTGAAAATACAATCATTATGTTTTCATCTAAACCATTCCTTCAAGAGAGGCAAGTGATAGGACCATACTAGTCAAAAGCATTTTCACATATTTTAATAAACACCTATTTGTTCTTAAGAGTTTTAAATATTTTCCACTTAGAGCAAAAGAGGACTTGTTAACACCTAAGGAAACCCAGCATGAGCAGAACACCATTCAACAACAAACTAGAACAGCCAAGGCTTGGAGGTCCACAGGTCAGTTTGAATCCTACCTGGATATAAACTTGGCCCCCTGAAAGGCAGTGGGCAACAGACTGAACCAAGACAGTCTTCAGATCAAAACATCAGCCTGTGAGTCCTCAATCAAAACCACTGTCTTGCCTTGGCCATGATACAGCAGAGACGACTGGAGATAGGAATGAGGAGAACAAAGAGGATATCTGAACAAAGAATAACGGTGGAAAATAACTTCCTGCTCTAGAGGATATGGAGAAAAATTTGCCTTTGGATGTTAATGGTGATGATCGAACAGATAATTGTGGTAGTTATACTCTTAACCAAAAGCACAGATGCCTCATACAGATAACAGAGCAAAGCTTCAAATATTCTGCCTGTAATATTTCTAAGAAACCAAGGATCTTAATTACAATACACCTGAAATGATATGCAACCTCTAGAGAAAAAGTCACACCTCTTAATGGAAAAAAAATGTTCACTTTCTGCCAGCATTCATGACATCAAGGGTAAAGTGAACAAGTACCAGCCTGTGCCCCCTTTCCTTGGCTGCCACTTGTGTTCTCACACTTCCTTGGATAGAAGTGATGACGCAAAGACTAAGTATGAGTTATGTGGCAATTCAGCAAGAATACCAGGTTCTTTGAAAGAAACATGTAATGTGGCAAGTAGATCTGGATTTTCTTCAAGCCCCTATCTCAAGTTCACTGGCTTTGGTTAATTTGGTTTAATTCCAATAAATGAGAACTCTGAAAATGGAGAAATTTAGTAAAAGCTCCAAAGGATTCTTATTTCATATACTTTTTCTAAAGTAGACATTCAATACGTCTTCAAAGGGAAAACAGGGAATTTAAATGCTATACAAAAATCATAATTTTTTAAAATATTTAATGCTCAGTAGAGATCCCTTACTCTAGCACCTCTCAAAAGATATCAGTAATGAATGAATGCCATGATTCCTCATCTCAGAATATGGTCTGACTGCTAATAAATCTCTAAACAGCCATATTCAAGAGAACTTTAGCAAACAGATTGTGAATTCTATAAAAAAATAAATAAAATATTAATTGTAAATTTAGGAAGGTCTTCAGTTAAATAAGAACAGATGTACAGCTAAAAGGAATTACAGATCTAATACTGCCAAAAATTCCTTAACTCTCATCCACTTCTCTACCCACACGAAAACGTATCATGTTTGCTGAGGCAAAACAATTACAGATATTATCTGTAATTTATTTTTTTTTTTCATTTAAACTTGGAAGAAAGGATGCAAGCCTGCATCTGTACTATTGTTTAGGCTTGCAACAGTATCATGGTTTGCAAGTGAATTCCCTCATCATCCACACACTGCTTCCTTTTTAGAGCACTTTAATGAAGACATGGCTGGACTCACCCGTATCTGTACAGAGCCATCGAGCATATGAAACTTCCTAACTTCTTGTGGTAGATCCCACAAACAGCAAAAGAGTTGTCAGATCTGCTGTCAGTTTATCTGAGCTTTTAATGGAGGATGAGAAGGAGCTAGCAAAGGAACAAAATGGAAAAAACACAACCAAATGAACATACAACCATAAAATGATTGTACCATTTGAACTGAAGGCATGATTAGATGTTGCAAAATAATGTTCTACCTCTCTTTTGGGAAAGTGTCCAGTTAGGACACAAGAAGCATAAGAAAAAGATTTCTATAAGCTTACTGTTTCACACAGCTTCTTCAGGAAATGATTTAGCATAGTTTGGAGATTGGCTAAATCCCCACCGGAGTAGTAAGGCTGTTTCAAGGTGCAAAGAACATTTCTTTCCTAGCAAAGTGAAAATAAAATATGTACATATGTATTTAACTTTCACGTACTTTGGCTGTCATGAGGCTTCATGACAGTTGCAGACCACATGAACCACCTCAAGCCTTGGTCCTTTGCGGAGTATGTAACACTGAAAGTGGAAACTTATTTTCTTTTCTTGCAGTCATGTAGCCGACATTTGTCTTCTTACAAAAGTAAACATTTTAGTTGCTAAATGCCATTTTCAAGAGTCATTTCAGTATTTGAGAGTTTATGTGATAGCGCTCATGACTTCGTTGGAAGTTCCCATGAGTGATTCAAACAAAATTTACCCTTCAGAAACAAAAGTGGGGAAACAATAATTAAATGTCAAGCATCAAAAATAAATATTTGCTGAAGGCAAGGAAAAACAATTCCATGGCAACAAAATTTATTACATAAAAAGTCAACAAAATACCCTTGCTTGAAAAAAAAAAATATTTGTCCTAACAAAAAGCCACCAGATTAAGGAGAATCCTCTCAAAGTAATTCATTGTTCAAACTACACTGGGATCAGAATCTAATAAAAGTAACACAGACGTTTACGTTAATTCTTGGTCTCACACTGGTGACACACAAAGCAGATAGCTAGTCACATTCCTTTTCCTCAGCAAAATCCCCTTTTTTAGCTCTAATCTATCCCCATAAGGATCCCAATAAGATATCCAAATCAGTAATCACAGAATCATGGAACAGTTTGGATTGGAAGGGACACCAGCTCCACCCCACCCCTGTCATGGGCAGGGACACCTTCCACTAGATCAGGTTGCTCAAAGCCCCACCCAGCCTGGCATAAGGCCAGAGACTGGGCATCCACAGCTTCTCCGGGAAACTTGTTCCAGTGCCTCACCACCCTCACAGTCAAGTCAAGGTTACTAGGTTGTGCTAAAAGCTGGAAATACAAAACTCATAGAAATAACCCTCTAAGGTTTTCTAACACATACCCAATACTTTAATTACAAGAAACAATACAAGACAAAAACTGACATCTCCACTACCCTCTTAATCCCACAGATTTGTCAAAATATCCAAAGAAAACATGTCTCTGTAAAGCTTTAAGCAATGGTAAAACTCTTAGTAGAATTCCCATTATTTTCTAGAACATACGAGTTTACCCTTTATAAACCCAATTTTCTCATTTAACAAATTCATTTCCCTTCTACAGATATCAAGACTATCTAAAATGAGCTTAGTTATAAGCATTCCAGTGGCATACATATTAAAACCTTCAAAACTTCAGCCAAAAGCCAACTGGCAGGAAAACTTTAAATGAAAACATTTACCTCACATCATAATCCGAAGCGCACTCTTTGAAGTATTATTTTTAGATCAAGTCTATGGTGAACTAGGACTTAAGGAGATTTGTTCATAGCACACTTATGTATAATGCCCTAATCTTATTTATTCCAAAACTTGGAACTTCCAGTAAAATTGCCCTTTTTCCCAGGTTTACCTTCTATAGTTTTCTTCTGAAGATTCTTGCTGTTGCATATTTGTCTGCTGTTACCTTTCGGACACGAACGCTTTTATCAAGATTTAAAGACAATTCCCCTTCGAGCACATTTATAATGATTTAAGGGTGATTCCCCATCTTTTTTATTTTTTTTTCCCCACCTAAAATTTCAGCTTTAAATTTTGGCTGTTTCCCTCTCTTGCCACTGAGTACATGTTTACTGACACCCAGATGCTTTACAGACAACTGGATCATTTGTGTACTGGCATAAAAAACATAAAACCAAGGCCAGCCTTCATGATCTTTGAGCTGTATATAGCCAGTATTTTTAACAACAGAATTTATCACCCCAAAAAACCCCAACAAAAATACCCCTTAAAAAATATCACAGACCTTTAAATTCCAATGTTGCTATGTAGAGGAAATTTTCAGTGTTTTCTTATTATATTTCCAGTCTTAGAAAACCTACATCTTAATTCCAAGCTAAGAACCCAAAACAAACTCAGACTGGGAATAAGCCTTTTTCTCTTAGCCAGCAATATCTCAACCAAACTTTCCATTTCCTTTGTTTACAAGGTTCCTTCTAACTCGCATGTTACATTCAGCAGAGATTCTGAGAGCACCATTCATCTAGGAAATTGCTGCTAAATGGGGTAGAAAAATGTTATCATGTGCAACAGCACTGTCACATCCTACGGGTCCCCATGCTTTCTTATGTATTGCCTGTACAAAAGTGACAGAACTGAGTTTTGAAGATATATGGGCCTGCAAACCCACCTCCTTTTGACCTTTTCTTTGTTGCTTTTCTCGGCAAATACCTAAATTTTCCTCTTCCTACAGGCATGTTAAAAATAATCTTCAAAAGAAAATAATGGAAAAACACAATTGCAAAAAGTGCAAGAATGGTGAAAATGCCAAAAGACAACAAGAGTTTTTCCCCCCAGAGAAGGTTCTGCAGTAAAGCATCAACTGCCAATAAATCTCAGTCCTTATCTGAAGGAGCTGCCTTGGAGGCACAAGATGATAATTGACTCCTTGCCTGTTCATTCCTTGTTAAAGCTGCCAATTCTGCCTATTTATACAAAGGACCAAAAAAACAGTATTTACTTTTTCTTTTTAAATTCAGCTATGCAAAACAGCAGAAAAAGTCAATACATGTTGCAGATTAAGAGCACAAAACCCAACCTTAAATCCAAACTTGTTTCTTTTTATGGAGTAGAGGATATGTAAGGTGTGTTTTTATTTTTCCCACTCTAAAAAACACAACTGCAAGGTATCTACTCCTGATCACTGCCACTTCTGGGAAAGTTCCTGCTCTGTCCCAGTCTGCAGGACTGCAGGGAACACCATAACCATCATTAAAGCCATCTTTATCAAGTCTTAGGACAACTACAGATGTAAATCATGTAGCCTGGATCTGCTAGCACAGCTCTCACAAAAATGTCAAATCTGCCTATTTGTAATGGGCATAAGACATTAAGTGAATTAAATGCCACATAATGATTTGGCTTCTTGTGCACTACAGAAGACATGACAGATTTCAAGTACAAAACTCTCTCTTTGGAAGCCTTTTTAACTGCCAAAGTGCTGCCATCTGTTCTTCTAGGTTTACTGAGAAATATGGGAAGGGCACTGCACCCAGTGTTTGAGAAATCAGTGGTAAACAACAGCTAATGGCTTTAAACTGACAGAAGGTGGGTTTGCATTACATATTAGGAGGAAATTCTTCACTATGAGAGTGGGGAGACACTGGAACAGATTGCCCAGAGAAGTTGTGGATACCCCATCCCTGGAAGTATTGAAGGCTAGCTTAGATGGGGCCCTGAGCAACCCATCTAGTGACTGGCACCCTTGCCTAGAGCAAGGAGGCTGGAACAAGATGATCTTTAAAGTCCCATCCAATCCAAACCATTCTGTGATTCTATGAAAATTTTAATTGCACATCTGAGACCTTTCCTACTCGCCCTGCTCTGTATTTTCAGATCATTGGTGCCATGTCCATGGATGACATTCCTTGTGAAACTTTCTCTCAAGTTTCCTCTCAGTACAAGGAAGCACAGCTTTTCACATGGTTTACAGGGCTTTTTGCAGGTTTGATACCTGCTGCAAGAAATTTTGGTTTTGTTAGAAATTATTAGAAATTGAAAGCCAGAAGAAAAAAAAATTGTCCCACATCCTTGGCCTGGTCACACAGCTGGGAGTCCTTAAAGCTTTAAAGAAAATCAAATGATCAAATGATTCCTTTAGGAGAGGCTAGCAGCAAATCCAGCCCAAACTTAAAACACTCCAGCCAGCCCTATAGAACACAGAACCAAAGTGAATCAACTTCATTCAAAAGAGAAAGAGTAAAAGCCTTGGGTGTCCCAGGGAGGCAATGCCTCTTCAAGCTCAGAATCACTTCTTTGACACAATACGACCCACTGCACCGTATTTTGGAGCTATGGCACAAGGTACACTCTACCCCCGAGTGGCAGAAGAATAAATGTGGTTATAAAAATCAGACAGGAAGAGACCTGAGTGAGGAGACAGCTGAATAAAACTGAATTCTTGCACTCTGAATAGTCAAGGCTGGCAGTTGTCAGAAACGAGATACCAAACTCGATGGAATTAGCCTGTCATCGTGGCAGTTCTAACTTTCTTACATTTCTAAAAGGAAAGGCATGCTGTATTTCTTTCTATAAGCACTAGACATGCTTCAAATATTAGACTGTAGATAAGAGAGTAAGTGTTAAAAAGTATAGCTGTCTCTAAACAAAAAGCTAAAAATTGAAGGAAATATCTTTGCCAAAATATAATAGCAACCTCTGAACTCTTTCTTTAATTTCATATCTGGCTTCTGTTTAATCAAAGTAATCTCTTCCCCCATTAAAAGCCACTTTGGCTTAGATCTCTAGAAAACCCAAAGTGCAAGGTCAGAGCTGGAGCTGTTACTTGAAAGAAGTGCCATTTCATGAACTTGGGGGCTACACTGTCACCACAGTATGGCATTCATCATATTAAATTTCATTAATTTGTGAGGTAATAAAACTCTGCATGCTGCCTTTTGCTCGGGAATTAGGAGTCCTCATGCCAAATCATAGAGCTTTTTCCATCTTTGAAAAAGTAGCACAATTGTCTCCTTGCTATAAGGGACAAATATGGCTCTAACTGAAGCCTATTTCCAAAGTTTTTTTACAGAGGCACAGATTACAGTAGAGGTATTGGTTAGTGATGTTTTAGAGCAAGATTAACAAGTAATCCCTCACCAACCAAATGCAAGATGTAAAGTGTTGTTTTAATTCCTTCCACACAGGCAACACATCCTGAAATATTACAGATTTAGTTATTCCTACAGTTTCAGGGCTTCACACCTAAACTAAAGAGTGAAACACGGAGTTTTCTAATTAGAGCCTAGAAAAAAAGAAAATACATTACTGTAACATGTAATTTTCCTTCAGAGAAGTGCCAGATTTTTTTTTTTTCATGCAAGATTTTCATACCTTTGTTTAGGTTTAGGGTGAGCAATCATTTCTGACTCTGGAGATCATCCTTTTAAAGGATCTAATTCAGAAACACATCCTGGAATCTGCACTGCGCAAGCAAAAAGCTTCAATTTAGCTCACTAAAATTCAGACTTTTAGTGAAGCTCCCTGAAGCAGCTCAAGTCTGGCCCTGTTTTGTACGCTGAAGGACCTATAACTTACACTTCAAAAAGCCTAACTCCTTATGGGTGCACTCACTCTGGAGTGTCAAAATACATCTTTTTTAAGAAAACTCCGAGAGTAGAGCACTGAGCTGAGTTACACCGTGGCTTAAGGCTACAATAATCTTTTGCCTTGATAGGATCAGTAACCAAAACTAAGTGTTAAACACTATGCATGAAAAATAAGCGTCCATTTCAGGAGTCATTTTTACAGCCTGGGGCAATATTTCAACATATTTGCATTCTCTTCTAGAATTTCCTGTTCTGTATCAGTTTTGCTTTCCTTTGTTTCATTCATGGAGCGAAATTCCATGTGAATGTACTCTGTTCTTTCTTGAGGGAAGGAAATATATTTTTAATTAATCTAACAAATTAGCCACATTGCTGAGGCATAAATAAACTCTGTACTAATACCAAGTTCAGTAGCCCTTTCACAGCAGCTGTTAACACCTCTTCTCACTGCCAGAAACTTCCGGATGGTGACTTGGAACAGAGTGTTTCCATTTCACAGCGAGATAAACCATTCTAATTGTTTCTCTGTTGGAGCAAGACAACAGTATTTTAGCACTTTAGTATTTGGGGGGGGTGAAGGGGGGAAAGAAAGAGAAAAAAAGAAAAAATACACAGATCAAAATTATGAAGTGAAAAACTCTTAACTGAAAACCAATGCATTCCTTTTGTAAAACCAAGGAAGAAAATTAAGTTGAATGAGAGCCCACAGAGTAAAAGGAAACAGACAAAACCATGGAAGAAAATTAGGGTGGAGAAGAAGAAAGAGTGTGAGTAAGCACCAGGAGCTGAGGGAATCAATAAGAAGGTTATGATCCAGGGGGAGAGATACAAATCTACACAAATCATATGCCATAACTCAACTCCAGCTCCAGATGGGCAGAAATAAAAGACAGGAAAATATCAAAGTGGAAAGAGAAGGGGGAGAGAGAGAAACAGAGAACCACAGAGATTATTTTACTTTAAACATCATATGTTTTATTAGAAAAACTCAGTCATAGTCTGCAGCTAAAGAATTCTCAGCTGCAAACTTCATCCACCATGGCTCAGCTTTGCCCTTGTGTATTTTACCAATTTTAATTAAAATCTCACATATTTCTAACTAAATTTTGCTAATGTGTTTCTGCTCCAATTTCAGGACACAAAACAGGGTCTTACTCAGACCTCTAAAACAATCAGTAAGTTCCATAAAGTGTGTACTGTCAAAAGGCCAAAACCATAAAACTCATGATTCTCTTACACAACGTGAACAGAGCATTAGAAAACACCCTGTATGGAATAACCCTGTGCTGGCAAGGAGATAGACAGGATGGCTTAATGGGCCTTTTCTATCCGTTTCTATGATGTTATCAGTGTGATACTTGACCTTTTCTCATTAATCACATCTGCTGTCACATGGGTAGTTTAAAGCAATGTTTTTAAATATCCGAGGAGGTAAAAGCTGGGTGATCATTAGACTATCTGAACTTATCCCTTGCTGCAAGACAGAAAGAATATCCCCTCCCATTCATACCATGCTTATGAAATTAAAATTAAAAAGTAATTCATGGACCTTCTACATCTCCATGTTCAAGCATAAGTCCCCTCTACAGAGAGCTGGAAGAAATTGGAGCAAAATCATTCCCCTATCCCAGTCAGCACTGCTTTCTTTAGCTGAGGAGTCACAGCAAACCAAACCAGTTGTTCCCGTACAAAGGAAAACAGAACACATTGGTAGAACATGGCACAGAAAAGGGTTAGAGGACAACACTCCTCTTCAGGACATTTGAATTATTTCCCACCTTTACTCAAGCCAGAAGGATGCTTTCTCAAGGCTGTCGGTCCTGTACACTTCTAACATCTGCAAGCAATTTCTCATCTGTAGTATTTGCCACCTATTTACTTCTCTGCGGATGTGTAACCTCTGCAGGAAGCAAAGGATGAACAGTCATACGAACGCTCATGGGACAGCTCTCATCCGAAGGGGTCCAGCAGCCCTCTTGACTTCTCCCTTGCTTCTGTCACACTAATCAGCAGAAAATGTGACTGCCATTGGGTATGAGGTGCAGACCAGAGATACCAGAGTGAACAGCTGAACTGATCCTGATGGAATTTTCTCAGGTGGAGACATTTCGCTGCTGAGACTATGTTCACCTGTCCATAGCACGCAGCTGGACTAAATTCACCGGAATGAAACATGCATCTCTCATCACTGGGACCATACAAATACAGCAAAGAAGAAAATTTGTCAAATTATCATTTTTGATAGCTCACCTAGAGCCATAACCAGTCACTTCTCCATTCCGATTGGAACTGTCTCCTTTCATTAAGATAAATTTTCCCTAATAGCCTCTATCATGGAATTATTTTGCCCTCACACTCCATGATTCAACTCCCCCACATCCTGAAAGGAAAACAGCTGTCTACACCGAAACTGCTTTACTGATCCAGCAGAACTACCGTAAGCAAGTCTGAAATTCTTGTTGTTGTTTTATTTGGAGGCCTAGGGAAAACTATGGAGTAAACCATCTTCAACTCGAGCCTCCTGGGGCACAATATTGATTCCTTCTAACCACAGTGAGTTACAAAACATCTGACTCGTGCAGTTCTTGGTGGATGAGCTGCCTTGCCAAGTAAGCAGGAAGATTAAATTAAATAATAGAACTCAAAATACGAAATATCCTCCAGTGTTCCAGAATCTTTTCCTCACTGGCTGCAAACGAAGGCAGAAAGATGATCCTGGCACAGACTGTGCTTTGAGGGCTGGGTATGCAGCTGGCTGGTACTCAAGCCTATATTTAAAAGCATGGTGGGGATGAGGGAGAACTGAGATGAAAGAAGAAGGGAGGGTTGATGAGAAGGGTGGGCTATTTTGGGCTGCAAAACAACTTTGTAATCAAATCAGGTTTTTTTTCCTGGGGAAATGGAAGGTGGGGGAAGAGAGAGGGCAGAAGGGAAAGGTTCTCCAGGTCCTTCAAAGTAATTAAAAAATATATAGAAAAATCCCCCCTAAATACAAAATAGGTGAAATCTAAATACAGAACTTCATTTTTTAAAAGAGTTCTTGATAGTTTCTCCCTCAGCAGGGCACATAGAAGCTCTGACACTGCAAAGATAAAAAGAAAGGTGTATAGAAAGAACACTAGGTGCACAGAGTAAGATGGTTTTCCCCCTTGGAAACTGTATCTGCTCAATATGCATTTTGAGCCATCTACCACAGATTTACTGAGGGTCTACAAGAAGTTCTGACAGGTAACTGTTTAGAATAAAAATTATTCTACATAAAAGAGCAGCCCATCAGACTTCGAAGACCTGCTAAATCCCTAGCAAATATATTAATCAAAAAGGACCAGGACAACTGAAAGTGAAATACCATTCTCATTTTTCATATTACTAGGGTAGAAATTTTTTTCTTTGCAACTAAAGTTCACTGTAGATGCCTTCTTACTTACGAGATATATTAAAAAATACACTGTATTTCCTGACTAGCAGACCATGCTGCCTTTATTAAAGATTATTCCTCTGACAATACTTTTATTTTTTCACTTATTTAACCTCCTTTTTGGAAAGTTACTTAAAGTGCATAAAGATTACTTAAAATAAGGTTCCACAGATACCGCTCTTATAACAGTTACTGTACTACTGTCCCAAAAGACAGATGAGGGGAATGTTAACATACTATATATGGCATGGCAAAATGAACAGCAAAATAATTTTAAAAGCCTTTACATTGTAAGAGAATCTTAAAATGGTCTCAAAAGGACGGAAAGAATGCCAGAAAACCTTCTAGTGAACATGGTTGTCTTTAACAAAAAGTTGCCTAAAATTTGCTAAATTAGTCTTAAGTCCGTCCTGCTTCTTTTAAACTGAATAAGAATTAAAAACCAGGAAAGAAATACTACATTTAGGAGCAAATAATGAGAATAGCTTTTGAACAAGAGAAATACCTCAGCTCCCTAAGTGCCAGGCAGCAGCGCATATACCAGTGGCCTCTATTCCCAACTGTACTGTCTTTCTGACCCTTTTGTTTCACTTTCCTTCCTTTGATTTCTCATCCACAAATAACATCATTGAATTATTTTACCTCCTCGACAGGGTGCGCTAGAAAACACTGGAAAGTATTAGAAAAAATAAAAAGCATTATAAAAGCACCATTTCACATCTGCGAGCTACAGAAAGGCAAGAGACCCTTGCTGCCATCAAACCAAGAGTCAAAACAGTAATACTGTAAAAAACGTGTTGGGAATTCAAGGAAAAGAATGATCAAGAACAGAGGAGGGAGACCTTGCAAAGGATCAGGTCTTAGTTTACAGAGACTCTGGACATTGACTTGCATTCTCCTTAGAGCTAGAAGAATCACACGTTCTGCCAGATACATAATGTAATATAGAAAGTATTTTAAAATAGAAGCCTTCCTTCCCACAAAATGCATTTTCCAAACTTCTTATTATGATCTTCTCACTCATTACAGCTCCCTGTCCTGCTTGCTTACAAAAAAGTATTCTCACTGGTTTTCTTTTTACCTTTCTTCTCAATCCATCCATCACAATTCATTCTTGTCTATCTCTTGTAATACTATGTCCTGTATAAAGATTAAATCCAGATGAGATTTCCTAATACAACAGAAATAAAATCCTTCATGAATTGGATCCATCCGGCCAGAGATGTAATGGGGTTGAAAACAATATTCCTATAATGTCATTACTGCTCTAGAAAATAATACGCTCAGGAAGTTTTTTTCATCTTCAAACTGGAGTCCAAAGAATGGGAATTTCACACTTTGCCTTTTTTTTCAGGGAAACCACAGCCTTTGAAGTGGAGATAATCTCAAAGATAAAGACTGAGGGGCAGCTTCCTGTCCCAGTAACTGGGAGGTCAGGTTTCAGTTGAAGGACTATAACACCACCATAGCAGGGCTGATGCTCCAGGAGCTCTGTCTTGCAGTCATCTGATGGCAGATGTGCCAGTACAATCACACAGCATTGCAAATTCTACAATATCATAGCCAGTCTTGCAGCCTTTGGTGTTTACCTTAATTCTTCAAACTGCTGCTAAGTCACTGATTTTCATTTCAGACAGTGACATTTCTCACTCATGCCAACAAAGTAAATGATTTTGAAATGTGAAATCCATCCAACTAAAACCAGTTATTATCTTTAATGCAGGGGTTTTCATAGGTTTATGGTATACTCAGATACAGATACATATATAGACATGCACAAACTTGCATACAAACCAATCACTCAGGCAAAGGAGACTTTCTTTCTTATCAACTACATCAGGATAAGAAAAGAGAACAGTCAAGAATCATCTGCTTTTTCATTGCAGCCTCAGTCTAATATAATGAAACACAGAAATGTTGGATATTCTCAGATTGCACATCCTTTTAGTAATTAGCAGGCAGAAAGATGCATTTCAAGACATTGAAGAAAAGAAGAGCTAGAAATCAACCCCATAAAAATCAGCCAGTGTATTTGGATGTTTTGCCACCTCATCAAGAAGGGTTGTGGGTGTTTTATGTAAAGAAATGAAAAAGCAGTAGGAAAATTCTGGGTAATTTGTCCTAGAAATACTCTAAACAAGCATACTGGTTTGGTTTTGTCTTTTTACTAATGTCATAAGGAGAAAGCAACGGGCCTTCATGGCTGTATACTCAGATTTCCAACAGCAAATAGGCACTGGCAAATGAAAAGCATCTTTTGCACAACTTGACTTTCCAAACCTTTCAAGAGGTATTTTTCCCCACTAGTGTAAGAGTAGCAGCAAAAATAAAGTGAGTGCTCCTTTCTATACATATATACATAGGATTTTTTTTCTCAGATGCACTTTTAATCCACCTAAAATATACAGCATTTTTGTATACTGGTGATTATTAAACAAAATTTAGTGTATTGCTAAATTCTAAGCTTTATCAACATCTATATATATTACAATAACAGGACACTGCTGGCAGCAAAATGTACAATCTGACCAAAAGTGGAGTTCTTTAAAAAGATTTAGTTTCCTTGAGCTCCTTGGCATCAGCATATTTCAGAACATAGGTCTTCTCATTCAGAAAAGATGACTAATTCCAACTCCTAAGCAAACTAGTAGTGCTCACGAGGAGTCTCTTCAACACAAGCTTTAAAGCAAATCAATATACTGATAGTACAGCACAACACAACATGCTCTGGGGAAAACGTGTGCTTGTTTTTACAGAGAGATGTACTAAACACAGCTCCAGGGATGTTTTGTTGTTTTCCCACCAGTATATCCATGGTAGAAGGAAAGAAAGAGCTGTGCTCTTCAAGGAGAAAGCCACAAATGTGACCAAGTGACAGCCTTCCAGAACTAGCTCCAGAGGCACAATTAACCCAGAGGGGAAAAATCTGGAACTCATAAAAGGCATTAGCTACCAAATATGTGACCGCAGAAATTGCCAACACCAACTATGCGACCACAGGATCCAGGATATTTCAATCACAGCCTTTCCCAGTTTAAAGCCAGAAATATTAATGTAATATAACCAAAATAGTCCAGTACATCACATGGCAAATCCCAGCAAGGAAAGGACCGCTTTACTTGCCTTCCCCCACCTGTGAGTGAGAGGCGTGGGTAAGGCACTGGCTGCCAGCGTGTTCCCAAGGACTGGCAGCACGGGATGTCTCACTGAGCCTGAGCTCTGGCCAGCTGGCAGGAATCATAGCCCACTTTCTGCTTCCCTCTCTCTGACGAGTTCCTTCAGCTTTTGAGGAAATTATTCGGCAGTTCTTCACTCTGCCCAGATTAGTCTTTGGCAGTCAGGAAAATAAATGCAGCAAAAGGAATATAAAAGGACTGCTTTTATGACATGGCATTTTTAGACATTTACAGCAAGAGATTAAGAAATCTGCTTTCACAATCAAAATCGAATGTCAATATATATTGCATCTTCAACAACAGCTGAGGTAATGGGACAAAACTATTTCCTTTAAAATTCCACAGAGCAACATATTTTAGCCACCTATTGTTCTTAAACATACACGTATTTTTAAACAAAATAGAAAAGAACAACCTACATTGTGCCAACCACCTTCAGACTAGAGGCAGCCACATAAGAGTCCAGAGAAGGCTGATTACCTCCTCTGGCTTCCTCCCCTCACACACTAAATGCCAGAGACAGAAGCATACAACATGCCCAAAATCAAGTGTTATGGAAGGAAAAAAGAATCGAGGAACCGCAGAGCGCTCTGGGGTGGGCTAGTCCGGGTGCAAAATTCAGCTCTGTCTGGCTTTCAAAGGGCACTTGTTAGAGCTGTGGATCCCTCTTGTTCACCAGGGAATAACCTAAGCCAAGGAATTGCCACCAGCCCGTCAGGGGAGTTTCCACCACCTCTCTTCTCCCAAGGCCTTCATGCTACCAATTGGGGCACAGCACTCCCAAAATTCTTTCTGATCTCCATCATTAATATGCATTGGTTCAAGCAGACAAAACACACAGTGAGTACTGTCAGTATTACCCAACCTTTATCCCAGAATTAAAATTAATTAATTCTGGTATATGAATCTTTATACTTCAGTACAGACAAAACTGAATTTTTTTTTTAAGTAAAGCAAGTCCTCCTACACAGAAGCTGTTGACAAATTATTCCAGCTGAGAAAGTCCAAGAGGTGAGGCAAGCTTTATTGATCACAGTTCAGTAATACTTATTAATAATGCCAGCCTTGTCTCCACCACCTTGTGGCAATGCAATTTCCTGAAAATATCTATCTGCCCATACAGTTTAACTGCAGATGTAAGAATATCTGCAAAAGTAGCACTCACTGACTCCCACTGCATTTGACGTGCTGCTATTTTCCAGCTATGCAGTGAATTAGTTGCTTTCACATTCCTGTCTTGGTGGCCAAAACAGATTTCTTTTTAAGATGTGTTAGTACAATTTGGTTAATATAAAATACCTGGAAAACACCATTAGGATGCTGACACGCGAGAATGTCCTTTTACTGGCTGTCACCATTAAAATGAAGGAACAAGTAACTGGCTTTTAATGCAGTCCTGTTGAAAACTAAACAGACAGAATCACTTTTTAGGGTGTTTTTTTAATATTGACTGCAGGGATGAGAAGCATGCTAATTCTTAAGCCCCATATCAGTAGCAAATGAGTAGTTTATTCATGTAACAGACATTTTTTTCTTTCTCTTCAGCAGCCTCTTGTCAGTGGCCTTGTCTGAAAAGAGCATCACAGGAGTCTGTCAGAAGGTGCTTGGCAGTCACATATGCTGAAGCACTTGAGATTTGGGGGAGGTTTTAGTTCATTTGGGCAGAGGAAGCTGGCTATGAAACAGCAACACAGGAATCCAAAGAGAAATGCATTCCACACAAAGAAAATGAAATGCAAAAAGACATACACTTTCCAGAGTCCAGTAAGAAGGCAATAACACAGAATTGTGTGCTACCAGTGTAAGCCTGCAGAGACAAGCATGGAAAAACTGGTTCTGGTGACAGACCAGGCATCACAACTGGGATCAAAACATTCCAGTAGACACTATTAAATGACCTAGAGCTAGCCCTTGAGAAGGCACATGGAACTTACCAGTTAAAATGAGCTGGTTTTCGAAGGAGGGATGGTCTACTGCCATTACAGACATTCTTAAAAATAAAAAATGCTTTATGGAAATCAAACGTAAAAAGACCTACAGTTTTCAATGTCAGAATCACAAAAGAATACACTGTAGTCAGCACCAACAACTGTGAAAGTGCTCAGAATCTGGGGAAAAAGATGCGAGAACTATGAAGAGTTTCACTCCTTGGTTACAAGGTTAGTGAGGGCTAGCTTAACACACATGGAGTTTAGAAGCATGCCAATAGCCAACACTATCCCAAAAAATTATTCAGAGAAGAGAAAGATGAATGAAATACCAGTTAGAAAACAATACAGGTCATTTTTACTCTTTATATTGGAAACAAGTGTAGAAGCTATCATGAAGGCATAAAAAAATGTTCTTATGTCCCTAAGAATATTCACGATCAGTAGAAGATGAGTGGGTAAAGACTAAGGAATTCCATTAAGAGTATGTGTATCAGTCAAAAAGAAATTGAAAAGATGCAATGTGTAGCCATCTCAAATACAGAACTGCTGCACTGAAATGGGTGCTACCTCTTCTCAACACGAAAAACTTACTGGAAAAGGACAGCAAAGCAATTCAGGAAAACGCAAACTACATCTGCAAGCACTAAGGAAATCCTTAGAATTCAAAATACAAATCAAAAAACCTTCCCTGTTCACATCAGAGTAATCCCAATCTTAAGAAAAAGTGTATTATTCTGAGAATCCCATACTGAGCAGACATGTCAACAAAATGGCTAATATATTTGCAGGTCACTGTCACAGAAAAACAGGAAATTTGTTTCTAAAAAGACACAGGAGGGAAAAATAAAAGTGTACAGGGATTTATGTTTTCTAATGTAGAAACAACTAATAATCTAATATAGAAGATAAGGCTGATGTAGAATTTTATAAAATTAACACATATGCATCTATTGCAAAAATCAGAACTCATCACCCATGTCCTTAGAAGAATCTCTTTCCCAGTCTGCCACCTGGGATCTGCACAGCTTCCACACCTCTTCACCAGGAAATACAGCAGTTGCAAAGGGAAACAACTACTCCACAGAACATATTTATGATTTGAGAGAAGAAGATGCAAGGGTACAAGTCAAAGTTGTATCAACACTCTGAGACCCTGCTTCTTCCAGCATCACCTTCCTTTGAACTCCCCTACTAATTCCTTACCACTGCAACACAGCGGTGAGGAACCTTTACAGTACAAAGCAGTTTCCACTAGAGTGAAAAATCCCCATGTCCAGGATTACTCAAAAGTGAGTAATGAAACGAAGCAAAGGGATACAGGCTGGCAACAGCAAACCCGAGGAGATGATGAATATACCTGCTTCAGACGGTCAAGGAAAACATACAGATGTTCCTTAAAGCATTAAACTGCATAGGGACTTCTTTTTTTCTCCTAATCCAGACCCAAATCTAGCACGAGTATGAGATTTACAGCTGGAGGAAAGGCTGGGTTCTGGTAGATTGTACTAGCACTAGTCACACAGTAAAATTTTCTCCAGTGCAAATAAGGGTATCACAGTTTGTCTTTAAATTCTGCTCTCTGCTAAGTACTGCAGCCAGAGCTGAGCCATTATAACAGAGGAGCTGGAGGAGGTGAAAGTCTCTGGTACCTCTGAAACATAGCAGTTGTTCCAACAAAGGTTAATAAAAGCAAAAGGCTTTTAAAAAGAAAAGCTTTAAATTTATTGTCTCCATGCTGTGTGCCAGCTAACTTTATAATACAGTCATATAACTATAAAATAATGGTTTGCAGTTGCACCTTCTCAGATGATGAGACAAAGGACAATTGCAAAGAACACAGGCAAAATTTGCTGAAAACAGAGACTCTACCTAATTGGAATGGAATGAGCAAAACTTTTATCATGGAGTCATCTAAACAAAATCTTTCAACCTTTAAAACGCTATGACAACATAACAGCCTTTCCTCTCACAGCATTCCCATAAAATAAATAAATAAATAAAAATCCACCTTGGTTACTAAATAATAATTGATTCCAGGATCCCACTCCACGAGAGCGCCAAAACTGCTTGAATTTTTTCCTATCCAAAGTCATTTGCAAAACAAGCAGTGCTGAAGTCCAGTTGTCCAGGATTTTTTAATTTTTAGAACATATTGTAAGTATTGTTTAGTTCTTCCAGTTTTCGATAGCTGGCTGAGGCAATGGAAATCCCCCGTCAAGTTTATCTGTTCCTGGATCTCTGTTATTAGTCCTTGTAAATGCAAACCAGCATTATCACATTCTAAACACCTAAGCAAACTATCTGTGTCCCAGGAAAACAACACGTATGTTACAGTCTACTGTGAAAAGCATGATCATAATAGAAAAGGCATGAGTCTCTTGGTTTTCATTATTTACTTTTCTTCAGATGTTCACTTTTAACAAATAATCCTATGGAAAAGCCATTTCTGAATACCAATTAGGAAATAAAAAAGGAACATTGCTGAGTTGACATTTGGGTTCTGTACAGCTGGAGACAAGAAAACATTCACCTGTGCACAGCTGAAAAATAAGGAACATGTGTGTTTTGGTATTTTTATGTTTAGAAGGGGAGTTCAAGGAGAGGGAGGCTTAGAAAGAGTATCTAAAGAATGAAAGCAAGGAAGAGCGGTGAGTTTGGAACAGGAAAATTTCTTTTTTCTTAGAAAAAAGAGTCAACTCTCCATGACTGCTTATTCCACATATTCAGACTAAGAATTGTGTTCTGGCCTGGTTCCAACAAAGCACTTAATCACGTACTTAACTACATCCACAGTCCTGTAGGACATCAATTAAGCTGATCCTAAAAAGGCTACTTGAAAATATTTGAAGTCACATGCTTCTAAATCCTGTTGGACTGGCGTAAATCGCAGCCCTTAAAGCCTCCTCTTCTTGTACAGGTAAAGGCAAAAGCTATTCGAGCTAGAGCTGAGTGAAATTTAATTTGAAAATAGTCTGCCTTCAAAACCAGGTTTCATCAAAGTTTTGTGTTTCTCATTAAGATTAAAAATTCCAAAAACATTTGTCCTTCCTGTTCTGTTAATAAACACGACAGGAAGACATAACAACTCCCACTCTCTCCTCCTTCCCCAGTTCTCCATTTTCTTTTTTGTAATTCTATAATTTTGGGGTTTATTCATCAGTTTTGAGGAATTACAAGGTAATTTTCCCAGAAGGAAAAAGAGAAAATGAGCAAGGTATTAAAATGTCTACACTTTTTATTTAAAGGCCTGAAATGTTAAAAAAGCACAGCCTGACTAAAAGAAATATTTTTGCTTTAGGTGTGAGCATGTGTAGGATTGTAACTCTCTGATTTTTGAATTAGAAAGTTTTAAAGTCTTTGTAATCAAAGTTGGCACTAGTTTACAATAAAATAGCACTCTGAAAGACTGAAAGTCCAGAATAAACATCAGTAGCACGAGAACTGCAAATGTAAAGTGCAACGAGGGAGCCAAGTTTATCTGACTCTCGGCCCAGAGAATCCTTCTTCCTGCTAACCATTGCCCCTTTCTACTAAAACTGTGCTTTATATTGCTGCAAGGCAGCTGGCACAGAAACCAACCCCTAAAAGTCCACATGCTGACCCATCAGCTCTTGTTGCTGCACGTCAATGAAGCGGGGAGGGGTTGCATAGCTACGATCCCGCCTTGCTATCGGTGCACACAAACCATACCAGCCAATGCTCCAAGGGCAACTGAGCTCTCAGAGTCTCCTAAGTATGTTTGCCATTCCAGAACAAAAGGTGTGCTGGGACTACGGGCGAATTTTGAACTGTGCGTTATTGACAATAAAAAGCCAAAGAATGAGTAGGGTTGGAGTCCAGTTGGAACTCAATCATTCAAGGGCTTTGCCTAGAGGAGGTAGAAAAAGAGAAAAAAAAAAAATTCCTTTTACTTCGTTCTATTTCTCAGTTTCCTCTTCCAGATATTTCTCCTTTTCATGACCTGTGTACAAGATTAACCTAAGCTAAAATAATCCAAAGCACAGTGCTAAATAGTGTAGCTTCCTGAACTGGGGATATTTGAACCTGGACTTGGCTTCCTGGCATATACAAACAAACATTGTGTAAACTTCCCTGAAGAAATAGAAAAACTTACAGTTGCTTCTTCCCAAGCCATTTCCCTGAGCCACCTATTTCCAGAAGAAATTCTGTGTCAGATGCAGAAGAAAGAAGTTTGAGGATCCCGCATAAAGCAAAAGCATTTTATATCCATTATCAGTGTACTGGCTGCAAAAATTCTCCAGTTGGCACATTCTGCCAAGGAACATTTTGAGTAGACAGACCAATCCATGTAATATTACAGAAAATGTTTGAGAATTTCAGATATTTAAATTAATTATATTTACTTTCCATTATTTTGAAACCTATTCTTAATTAGAGCCCCAGTGTTTCCTCATATAGATACCAAGTTGCAAGATGACAACTTCGAATTACTACAAATCTTTGCTTCATTATTTTCCCCCTTATCTTTTTAATATCAATCCCTGATATAAAATTCTCTTCTATTAAAAAAAGTAATTAAAAATCCAACCATCTTAATGGCAGATGAAACCTTAAAAATATAATGCAACTGACAACTAGAAGTGTTAAACCATCCTAGAGAAGACAAGGGAAACAAATTAGCAAGAAAAATAAACTAATTTTAAGCCAGTCCTCTGATTTCTGGGGCAAAACATTTTCTTTTATTCATTGATTAAATACTTCATAGGATTGACAATTCTGAGCTGCATCAATAGAGAAATTACAAAAGGATCTGGTATAAAATTCTATCATTACATTTACTGTCTTGACAGGTCTTGACAGGTCTTTTTAAATGGGTGACTAAATAAACCCATTTATATTGCTACAAGCCATCTGATTTTGTGTATTTTAAGTCTATGCTGATTTCTGATGTTCTATTATCCAGCTATGGAGTTTGTTTCCTCAAGTCCTATGTAACTTGTTCTTTGTATTGCTTTATTTTTCTAAAACCTTCCCTGTATTAATTTCAACACAGGCATTTGATAAAAAGCAAAGTTTCAGGGGCGAAAAAAAGGAGAGTAATAACTAGCTTTGACTATTTTCTACAACTGTATTTGTACATGAATTCTTGCATCTGCACTGTACCACCTTACTTTCTGTTTGAAACAGTTATCGAATTGTGTGAAATTCAAAGTGGCTGGATTTTTGTCTAATAGATGGGCACAGAGAAGTTTAAGAACAGCACATTATATATTCAATATTTATCTCTATCACTTGCAGATCTACACAGCCATGATGCACGTTCTCCAGCACAGAAGTAAAGGAGCCTTTCAGGAGTACCTTTTATCCATCCATCCATCAAGCCCCACATGTCATCATCTAAGGGACAAAACTTTGCGATTCCAGTGGGTCAATAGTTGTATCTTATTTATGACTGTATAAACCTCAGCTACTCCTTAGTAGAACAGTTAAATACTAGTGCAAAGGCCTAGACCATCACACTGCTTTTGTTTTGACACCCATTCAGAAGCGTCATCTCTTCTTTCATTGCTTGGTTGGTAACCAATGTTAAGAAATCCAAGGGCAAGACTACAAAAGAAAAGCAAGGCTAGAATGTCTTCTGGGATCTTGCCCTTTCTGCAAATCAGGTTACATCATTTGCATGCTTCATCTCTTCCAAGCTGAAAGAAAGCTCTCAAGCTACTAATATGCTACAGCCCTGCAATGCTACCTGCTCATTAGCTCACCGAAACCAAAATCCTCGACCTGGGAACATTCCGAACAACAGACCAGGGAGGAACAAGCCCCCTCATTCCCCAGCCTGGAGGCTGATCACAAGGCAGCACCACACCAGGCAGTACCGCAGTCTCTGCTGCTTCTCACTGAGTTGTGGGGCAGCCAGAAAACACACATGGTCAGGGGCTGCTGGCACAGGCCTGGCTGCTCCCTTGCTGACACCTCCTCTGCCCCCCCACAGTTGTCTTACACAATCTAATATAGGTAAACCCTGCAGAGAGAGAGATTGGTGCATGCAGAGCATTGCTGAACCTGCACACAGATCAGTGAGAGGCTCCTCCACAACGCACAGGCAGCAGTCAAAGTCTTTCAAGCCTAAGTATGTCTATTATACCAACCCACACATGAGAAAAGGTTAATGGATGCGTCCAGCAGAGAAACAGAAGCAATTACTGGACTTTCCCCTATGCCTACCTGTTCTTCTATGTTATAGACACATGCTGAACTATTCACCAACTTCCTTCGAAGACTTTATGTCTCCACAAGAGAAGCAAAGCTCATACTCTTCCACAAAACTCCTGCATTATCTTTCTTGAATGAACTGGTTATGACAACCCTACCATTTCTATGACTTACTCCTTGTATTCACTATCAGATAATTTTACCAGCTGACTCCTTGACTTGGTTAAGTGACCCATGGATATTTAGGATGCAAAAGTAGCTCCTTTATCACCATTTAAAACAGCTGCCAACTTTATTTCTGATACCATCAGTTCTTCATCAAAACCTAAAACCAGCCCTATTTAAGTTCTTCCAGTATGACAGAATCACAGCTTTGATAATGGTGTGTTGAGAAGTCAGATCCCCAGCACCTATACTTGCACAGGGAATTCAGGCACAACATTTCCAAAAAGCTCATTATCTAGGCTCAAAAGGTAAACATCATCTCCAAATCCCAGACAACGTGCTAATAAAACACAACCTATACTGCAGCAGTTTTCCAAGGGCTCTTAAATCCACCCTCCTGCCCATAGGAGTCTGAGAAAGGCTAGTGCACAGGACAAATAAAAAAATCAGCCAGCCCTGGAATCCCTGCTCACTGCATGGCTGGCATATTTTCTGTGTTGCTTGCAAAAGCAGCAGGCATCTCCCTTTGTTGCCGATGCAGATTGTTTCCAATCTCTCGGCCTGTCTTTCTCAGCCACTTGCTCCTGAAACTTAAAAGGAAAACAGTGCACACTTCATTTGAAAAATGCTTTGCAGATTCCGTAGCAGAAGGCGTTGAGTGGGTTGGGGGGGAGGGTAAAGAAACTGTTTCACAGTGTTATTGAGGCCATGTGTCATAGGCTAAACAAAACCTCCAGGCAATTCTGTCACAAGTTATTTTCACTTCTCACAATTTGCACAACCAAGTGGGTGGCCATCCCTTCTCCTTGTTTTTCGACAAATGAAATGAGGAGGATTTCAATTTTTTTTTATAGTTTAGTTCATAGCAGTTCTGCCTTTATTGTTTTCAGATGGACTATGTGCAATTGAACAAGTTTCCTCATTAAATGTAAACACAAAAGCAGATGATGATAATGCTGATGAGGCTCCTTCTACTAATGGATAACTTGTACATATTTATCATTCATTCCACTAAGGAAAAGGTCATGCACTGTCTTACACACATCATGGAACCAGAGTGTAAGTGCAGAGCCAAAACACCAGATTTTGTCCAAGATATTCAAGGAAAAATAAACAGAATCTGAAAAACGTTGACAGTAAAATAATAAGCAAGGCTCATTCCTCTTTCCTTTTCACACTCAAGCAAAGATCAGGATTAAGATAAACATAAATAAGGTTTTTTTCCCCCCAGACTTGAAGCCTTCTAAAGGACAAGGCTAGGGCTGCCTTCACTGTCTATATGGACAAAAGAGAAAGGTTACCCCAAAAAAGTCTTAGTCTTGATGGCATATGCAGTGATGGGGCTGTACTCTAAATAGGAGATTCAGGGAAAAGAACCTCAAGGAAATCTAAAAGAACTTTCACAACTCCAGGCTGTCTCATCTGTTAAAATGGTTTGTTTCCTTCTGCCTACTGATTATTATCTTACAGAAGCATGTATTTAACTCAACAATCAAGCTCTCCCTGAGAAGCACGACTGGCCCTCTATGATATTATGATTTCATTGCTTTACTCATCCTCTATGATTTCAGCTACTCAGCATTTCTGAGTGAGGAGTGGACGACCCTTTCTCCTCATTCCAAAGCAGCTACCCTACACAGAAAAGCAGTTGTTTTGGAATAAAGCAATAAATTTATATATATTTTTAATATCTGCTACAATGAATTTCCAACAATGGAAAGTGAAAAGACAGTTCTTTCAAACTCTTCAGCATATCTATGAGATATTAAATTGGAGTCCCAGTAAAACAATCTCTTACCCTGTTCCCCATTTCACTAAAATCTAGTCAATCTGTACTCTGGGATAAGGACTGAGAATACCAATCTTCAAAAAGGGGTCAATTCATGCACCACATTTCAGTCCCAGCATATTAGAAAGGTTTTGAATCGTAGTGTGCAGTGTTGCTCCCAGGGAGACTGCCTTCTGGAAAGTGATATTCCAGCATGGCAATTGGCTTACCTCAAGAAGTGCAAAGCCTTTAGTGAGTGAACAATAAATATACATCTCAGGGAACAAAGAAGGAAATTGGGCAAAGAAGAAAGTTTCTCTTGCTCTATCCTGGTTCTACATTTCCATCCATTTACCCGAATTCTAGCCTCTTTTCATGCTTCTCAGTCCCCATATCTTTTTAGTTTTTTGCCAAGGCAATGCCACTCTTTTTTTCCTTTCAGAATATAACTCCCACTCCAAGCACCTATCCTGCACAGTATTCCTTTTCATGTCCTATTCTTATTTCTTACCTTGACACAATGTCTTCAGCTCCCTCCAAACCATTCATTTAACCTTTATTTCCTAAATGCTAACCCATTCCATCATCTCTACCTACAACAGAATTTCCTAAACCCTTCCTTGTCCTTTATAATTCTTAAAATACTCAACCAGCCTCTAACAGTAATTTCTTCCCCCATGCAGACCTTGTTGTCTCCCAGCTCCAAGATATTTCCCATTGCCCCAGATCTGCATTTAGCGAAGCCAACAGTACTTCTGCCACTGCTTTCAGCAAGACCCAAATTAAGTCTTTATATTTCATCATAACGAGATGATGTCTACTTAGCATGAAGTATAGTTACTACCCAAGATTTTTATGTTCCAAGCAATTTCTCAGCATAATTATTAAATCCATTGGGCTTAAGTGTTTGGAAATTATCTGCTAGTTGTATAGCAAGTTCACTACATTTATATTTTCATTATCTATGTGTAGCTAAGTAATTCCAGTTATGAAAGGCTCTATTGTATAAGCTTGTTAAAAGTTAATATCCACCAAAACACCATCTCTCTGTTTCACTGTCCCCTTACAAAGAAAATAAGCACCAGGCTTTTTAAGAGAGAGACACTTTCTCACCTAAGACTCAGTCTTTTTCCCTCCAAAACACTCTCCTAGGTCTGAGTCCCAACAAGAGATATAAGTAGAAATGATATCAACAACAACAAAATGGATTTGCTTTGACCAAGTTTCCATTTTCCATGCTTTGGATGCATCCCATCCTAAAACAGGTATACAACGTTAGTGGAATTTCCCTATGGAAAAACTTATCAAAAGGAAGGGATAAATGGCTAACTTTTCAATGGGTAAGGTAAACGGAAATTACTTTTTCTTCATAGTTCACTAAATTATTTATATTGTACAGGGCTTAATGTTAGAAAATTCATTGACGGAGTTGGATGTTACCCAAAGCAGGTATGTATAACTTAGAGTAGTCTGTTTTTGGGGGGGTTTTTTTGGAGCTGTAGTCCACTATTTCTTCCTGCTTCAATGGACAGGAAATTAACAAGCTATGGAATAATATATGAAGTGACAGCTTTTATTTAAGCAGCTACCCAGAAAGACACAACCCAGGATTCACAGGGCATATAAACCTCTTTCATTCTTGGCCTCTCACCCTGCCGCATGCAATCTGACCTACGGGAGACAAACACCTTGGTATCACAGCTGTAGTTTGGTCCAAAATCTGTTTCAGCCTCATTCTGTATTTTAGGTAGAAATTATTTGTCTTGTGTTCTCCTCATGAAGCAATCTCCTGCCTCTTCTTTATTAACCACAAACCAACATAGCATAAGAGAAAAAAAGCTATTTCCCAAAGCAGATGGATCGCAAGCAGGTAATATGACATTAAGATTTACGCAGGAGGAAGTGAACAAGCAGCAGATGATGGTCATAAGAACCTGGGTAACACCACCACCTTGTCAAGAGAGGAATCCATTAAGCAAGCACATAGCTCAGCACTTTCAACTATTTCTGGCAATGAGCAGCAAGAGGATCTAATTTGACTATTAGCATCCTGTTACATTTTACTCAATCCTTACATCAGAACAGGCCTTTTATTTTTGTTTCACATTACTCCAGAGGACCACAGCAGAAAGCAAAATAAAGTCAAATGAGATAGAAGTAGCATAAATTTATATACACCAACAAATCTCTCTATTTCTACAAACGTATGAGAGATTTGGGAGTTTCCTTCACCCTGAGCAGCTGCAACTATAAAAAAGCAATGATGCAACATTCATTAATAAAACCTCCTTAGGAACCTCTTCTTATAGACAGATTCAACATCTGCAAGAGACACAACATACACATTGTGCTGTGCTTCCCTTTTTTTTATTCACATGTGATATATATTGAAAACTATGTTACTGAATAGGTATGAACACCCCATGCAACCAAACTCCTTCTCCCAAGTCTAGCACACACATTATAAACAATCAAATACAAGGTAGTAAAGTATGACCCAACATTTTAAGCGGCATTCAGTGTTGCACAGAAATTTAAACAATTTACAAAGGGCAACAATTCATCTGGCCAGTTCACACTTCAGATAGCTATCTGTAAAATCCAGACCAACATAATACTCCAAGGGGCAGTGAGATAGCCAAAAGCTCCTTAGCCAAAGAAAGTTAGGAAAGGACACTATATTCCTCAGCCTGGCTAACCTAGATAACATCTCCCAGACATTAACGTGAAATTAAACAGTGAGAGAGGGACTGAATTTCTTCCAGTCTACAGATATTGCCCTGGTGAAATGTGACAGGTGACCTACAACATAAAAAATGCACTTAACTGTAAAAACTAGAAAGTGAAGCTAAAAATGAGAAAAATAAAAGCTGTTCTTGGATATGTAGTAAAACACACACTGATATAATGAGTGGGAGGAAAAGGAACACAAAAGCACTCACCCATGCAAAAGCTGCACCATTAAGGTACAAAAATATCAATATTTTTTTCAATAATAAAAAACCCCATAATTAACATGAATGACCTCAGTAACACTCAAAACATTGTTATTTATTAGAGAAATCATCTGCTTCAGTGCCTGAAGCAAAAGAGTTGCAGCTTATTCCATCATTCCTCCAAATCCAGGGACTAATGAGAACTTTCCCAAAAATTCCTTCCTTGCCTTACAGTCCTTCAGCTTCACCAGGGCCAAAGCTTGCTGCCACACTCACTCCATGAATCCCTGTGGTGTTACCATCCACTCTGCATAAAAAGAGAACTTGAGATGGTAAACAAAGTGTTGTGGCAGTTGCCTGATGTCTGAGAAGGGTGTTCTCAACCGACTGGCACAAACTCTGCCTTTGTTCAATGAGAAGCTAGGAGACAATACAGCAGAAATTAACTTTAATAATAGGGGTGATGAGGAGAAATGCTAGGCTGTGCATACAGTCAATCCAAACAACATCAGCTACAGGTGTGGTTTAAAATTTACATTTATTCTTTAATAAAGGCAATGCACCGTATTTATGACTCTCAGCGAATGAATTGTGTATCCAAAAGGGACACATTAGGTGATTAAAAATGAGTTGGATTTTTTTCCTTCTCCTGCAGCAGTGCCAGTAGCAGAGGTAACAAAGGCAGTTCCTTAGCCTTCAGACATTGCACAGAAGTGGGATACACAGATACACACTCCTGCAGTGATTTAATTCAGGGCCTAAGATATGAAGCTGGGCTGCTTTTAATAAATCATGGAGAGGGATGAGCTCTTCACAACAGTATTCAACTCCTCCCTTTTTCTGCTGAGACAGTCTGGAAAGCATGGATATCCTCTTCCTAATGCAGATTCAGGACTCGAGTATAACAGCCACACCAAAAAGTCATAGTACCAACTACCCTTCCTTTTTTTGCATCATACCAGCAGGAATAAAAAGAAGTGAACCTTATTTTTTTTATAGGTGAAAATCCTTCTAAGTACATAGGAAGAGGAGTTGTATTTTGCAACATTTTTCTCCCTCTAGAAGTAAAACAGAGGCTGGTGTAAGGCAACAAGAGAAACAGAGAAAATGCAGAGAAGAAAGTGAGGAATTTGAAGCCCAATTTTCAACCATTCCACACCATCATACCACTCAGTGACATTTTACAGCTTGGCAATCACATGCTGGAATGCAATGGACTACGAGCTGTGCAATATGTAACTGCCCAGCAAAATAGCTGCTACAGCCAATTATGCTCTTAGCCTAAAACACGTTACAACTCCAACTGAATGGCACTGTAAACCAGAAGAGCACTGCCCTTTTTGGTTTTGGCAAATTTACAGTTCTCTGACATAAGAACTTACGCATCTCTTCTCATTAACATTTTTGCTATTTTCACTACTACCCATAAATTGTACTGTAGGGGCCATCCAAGAACCCAGGATCGCTACCATATAATAATACCGAATATGGCTCTCAGAGCACAACAATAAGGTACGAACAGAGAACCAAAGATGGTCTTCCTCACAGAGAAGGTAAAGACCAAAAGAAAAAAAAAAAAAAAGGCATGAAAATACTTTTTTTTAATGTCTGAAAATAAGTAAAGCCTTAAAATTAAGTAAAAGTCTGAAATTAATTTTAAGTTTACCTATTGCAAACTATTTAAATGCATATACAGTACAATATACTACAGTTGGGACTTATCCAGCTTTACTACATGATCCTTATCCTTATGTATCTAAATGTACTTAAATTGGAAAGAGAAGAAATTAAAAAGTTGTAGTGGGTTTCTGTGGCTAGGTCTTGGTAGCAGGGGTGGCTTCTGTTAGAAGCTGCTAGAAGCTTCCCCTGTCTGGTGGAATCAATGCCAGCTGGCTCCAGGACAGGGCTTCCTGCTGCTGGCCAAGGACAAGCCAATCAGGAGCGACAGCAACAACTCTGTGATAACAAAGTTAAGAACAGAAGGTTGTTGCGTAGGTGAAAATTCCAGCCGGGGATGAGCGGAGTGAGAACATGGGAACAACAATGCAGACACCAAGGTCAGCACAGAAGGAGGGGCAGGACGTGCTCCAGGAGCCGGAGCTGAGTCCCTGCAGCCCGTGGTGCAGACCATGGTGGGGCAGCTGTGCCCCTGCAGCCCAGGGAGGACCATCGGGGTGCAGAGACCCCCCTGCAGCCCATGGAGGAGCCCGTGTTGGAGCAGGTGGATATCCAAAGAAGGCTGTGACTCTGTGAGATGACCAAGATGGAGCAGGGTCCTGCTGGAGACCTGCAGCCCATGGAGAGGGAAGCCCACGCTGGAGGAGGCTTTTCCCAGGTAGGACTTGTGGCCTCTGTGGGGGACCCACACCCAATACAGCTCATTTGTGAAGGACTGCACCCCATGGAGGAGTGACCCACGGGACAGCAGATTGGGAAGAACTGTTGTCCGAGGAATGGACTCGTGCAAGAGAGGTCCATCAAGGACTGACTGTCTCCTGTGGGAGGGACCCCACAGGAGCAGGGGAAGGACTCCTCTCTCTGAACAGCAGCAGAACAACAACTGACTGTAAGCCCCATTTCCCATCCCCCTGCACCGCTGGGGGTGAGGAGGGAGAACACGGAAGGAAGGAGGGCTGGGAGGAAGCTGTTTTTAAGATTATTTTACTTCTCACTCTTTTGCTTTGATTCTATTAGTAATAAATTTAAGAACTATTCCCACTTTGACTCTGTTTTGCCCATGAAGGTGATCCAGTAACTGACCTCTCCTAGCTGTTATCTCAACTCACGAATACTTCCTTGGTTTTTTTCCCTCCACAGTAAGTGAGAGAGCAGCTTTAGTGGGTACCTGAGGTCCATCCAGGGTCAACCCACTACAAAAGTAAAAATAGGAATAAAGAAATAGTAATAGAACAGAGAAAGAAAACAGAGAAGGAACAACATCTGAAGAGAAAAGGCAATGACAAAGGACAAAGGTTTTTTCCCAACTGAATATATTTTTACTGCTCCACTGACAGCCTTCTGAAATGGTCATGCTAGTTTTCAAACAGAAGTCTGTCCACATTATCATTCTGCTTACAAAATCCAAAATTAAAAATATTCTGTAGAGTACCTCTCATTCTTTGGCTGAGGAGACTTCATGACAACAAAAAACCAATCACATGAAGTCCACATCAAAACTTATGAAGACAGCAAAATTGAGTTCTAAGATAAATTTGCTCTTAGGAACTTATAGATTTGTGAAAAAATGAGGGAGAAGGTCTATTTATTTGGAAAAATCAATTCAGCGGAGATCTCTATGCTACTAATATCTTAAATTCTTCTACTTTGATACAACTTCCTGAGAAAACATAAAATCATACAGTTAAAACTAGTGTTGGATGCAATCTATTTACTCAGACATGCTACAAATGTCTGAATTATTCTCTTGATTTATTGTCTTAAGAAGAATGAATTTATTATTCTTCCACTCAGAAGTCTATGGCATTAATCCTGTTGAGTAGAATGAGAGAAAATTCAAGCTTTCCATGAGTTCCAACCCCTTTACTTTTCTTGTAGTATTCTGTTTCAGCGACAAGTAAAAAACAAAAAAAGCATCAGACATACAAGCTCCTCCATGTGTTTTTAATTTGGCACAAAAATGGTGTATTTGACCAAGAGCAAATTTCACTTCTACCTGTATGAATTTAATATTCGTTCTTCATCGCACTGAAATCAAAGTCAGTGATTCCAACCACTGTTAAATGTGCTGGAATAAAGACAGAGGGACTCTTGTGGAGTGAAGTAATCGCATGAAATGTTCACTGATCTCCACTTCTAAAGCTATAATCCCTTTGGAAGGAGTCCTAAAGAAGCCCAAATCCTGAGATTTATTTATTTGAAGAAGAGGCTGTTCTGAATCACCTTTTAATTTGTATTAAATTGTCTCTAAGGTTTTACAGACACTCAAAACACAGAAACTGTACAATACATGATAAATAATTGGGTTTTGTTGTAAAGAAATGCAGAAGAAAGACAACCCAGACAGTCTTCTGTCTGGGGACATGAAGCTGTAACTACCGCTCATATGCTTTAGAATCCAAATAGAAACTCCTACTTTTTTGTCTTATCAGAAGACTATTTTCCTGACTGTGAGCAAAAGGAGTTAAATCAGTGGCACAGCTGGTCACTGTAGCTTTGTCAAGGGTCACTCCCAAGGTCAGAGACTGCCCACGTTACATCTACACAAACGGATGCTTTGGCAGTTCCCAAATATCTGCGCTACAAAAGTCTCTTTCAGACCTGGGATGATGGGATTTCTTTAGTCCTCTCTTCACAAGCTAAGTCCACACACATTCCACCCATGCCATGGTTCTTAAATACAAGAAGATGGAAGATGATGAGACCAATTTTATTGTTTTTTAAAGGAGAACTCTTTTTCTCCATTTCCTATTATCAATACAAAGAGGATTTTAACTCCTTCAACGAGCATTCAGTATTCCATAATATTAAAAGCTCTTGGACAGATCGAGCTAGATTTGAAAATGTATAGTTCTAAGAGCTTACCTCAATATGTTTTGGGAGAAAAAATTAATTTTCAGTGGTGAGCATTGCTATAGGTGAAGAAGCAATTTAAAAATGAATTAAAACCCAGGATAAGCATCTAGTTAGCTTCATCCATCCTTTCTGAAAATCAATAGTGATCTACACCTGGAAAAAAAATGGCATTGTCTTTTAAAAGATGTGTTAGAAAGTATCCTGCACACAGCTGTCAGTGACTGCAGAACTGACACATACAAAGTGCTCCTGCATGGATCTTTTGCAGAAGGAGCACTCTGGAGAACAGCTGGGGAAGACATATAAAGATAATATGAAAGTATATTTCATTTACTTTATGTTTTCCAGATGACCCAGTAGCAGAACCTCAGCATGTACCAGTCTGAGAATTTTGGAATGGTTTAGACCGTAACAGATCAGTGAATATCACTGACAGTAAATGTTGATGGGGTGCACTGCTTAGGGGCTATGTCTGGAAGAGGGAGGGCTTCACACTGTAATAAAAGAAGAATGGGAAACTTAAATAATCAAAGGTACACAAGAGGCTGACTCGGCTGTATGTTTCGTGGCAGCCCATTTCTGAACTGTTTGAGCAGGCAGATCTAAGGCTATTTTACCACCATTCTTCAGAGTTTATTATGCCACTCAAACAGCTGCTATCTCTTAGCACAACTCTGCTAACCTTAGTTTGATGATAGTGAGTTTAACGCTACGGTTAGATCAGTTAAACAGGCTGGGGAGTTCCTTCTGCTTTACCATACAATTATCTTGGTTTGTTGTGCTGCGTCTCCAAGCTTCAGTTTGCACATTTCTCAATCCTATCCCGTGTCCATCTTATCCATATGAAACCATTTACTCACGGCACGGTCATTAGTGCCAATCCATCCTCACCCTGTGTTACTTAATTGCACAGCCATTAAGGCTGTGAAATAATTTACCAAGTTATCCTTAATTTACATAAATAAAAGGGAGAATAGTATGGGGACAAAGACAACAGTATACTCTTATATTGAACAACAACTGGAAAAGTTGAATATAAACATCAAATTAAAAAGTTGCCTCACTTAGAATCAAAGTGAAACTCTTATGGACATACACACTTCTAGACAAATGGGAGAACCATCTACCTTTGCTATATCTAGATTAATTCCAGAATGCTTACAAATACACTGGTGAGCAGTATTACAGCAGCACAGTATCTGCTCTATTCATGCTCCTCCTTGCAGAGAGATCAAAATAATCTCAATTTAATAACAAAACATTTTTGTTAAAAATGTTAAAGTTATGCCATTCCAGTTGGCAAGTTCAAAAAAAAGAAAAAGATTAATATAAAGTATTTAAATGAAAATTTAGCACTATACTTTCAATTCTGAATGCTTGAGGGAAGACATATAAAAAGACATCTGATAGTTAGAGGTGTTACTATCACTCTGAGTTACTCAGACTGAAGAATTTTGCACAGTAAGCTACTAAAAATTTTGTACATAATACTTATGTCAGTGACAACAGATATAAAAGGAACTCAAAAATATTCTGGAGCTAAAATGAAGAAGACCTGGAGAAGCTCAGTATTTGCTGAGGTCAAGATCATTCATTCTCCTGAAATTGCCCTAAATATCAATGACCTGCAAATTTATTAACAAGGATTCCCACCAAAAACCTCCCCGCATGTCAGCAGCCTACAGGTCCTGCAGAAACAAAGACTGGAGAACATGTTCATTTCTTTCCCACCTGAGCATCTTTTCCTAAAAGGATCAATAAAATATACACATTAAACATTACTCAAAAATAAGGGTCCTTGGAGATCCCAAACAAAAAAAAAATGCATTGCTTTAAACTCGAGCTATGAAAGCACAAATACTTCTTTAGCTGTAACATCAGCTTTGCTTCAATTTGGTACAGGTTTTGGCTCAGTCAGAACAAGAACATGGGCAAATGTGTGCTGAGGGCCCTAAGCTTTACAAATTCTTTACTTCCAGCTCCTCATCACCACCCTCAGCAGCACAGTCTCAGCCTCCTCCCTGGGATCGAATGGACCTGCTGTGTTCCAGTGAAAAGTGAGGCAAACTAGTTTAAACTGACAGGTGATAAAGCTGATAAACTAACCCATTTTTACTCTGCACTGAAGCACATGAAGAATGTTTACACATGCAACTGCAGCATCTCAAGTGAGAAGATTATAAATCCCAGATGAGGGACAATAACAAACAGCTGGATAGCATTTTAAAGATAGATTGTTCTCATTCCACACCTTTACAGAAAAGCTTACATTTGATAAACTAAATCACATTAAACTTCAATATATGTTACCTCAATGGGTTTAGGATTTGGGGTGGAGGTTTTTCCTTACATAACCTACATTAAACATCATGGCTGAATACAATATTCACCTTGTCTTGTGTATAAGAAAGAGCAATAAAAAAGGTGGTTTTTTTTTTAGTATTTAAACAGATTTTTCACAAGGATAGTCCCTGAAAGGCTTTCTCTTATGGATTTTTTTAAATGTACTTTCTGCCATCTAACAAAAATTTTGAAATCAATAAATAAAGAGATAAGATTGTTCATCCAAAACTTAATGACAGGATACTTTCTGCAGAAAGAGAAAACTAATTCTCTACAGAGAAATTACTCACTTCAAAAGGCAAAAAGTGATCCTAATTTTTTCGTGCAACTAGGGGGAAAGGGGCTTTCAGGAGTCCCCTGCAGCACACCACATAAAAATAACGGTGGGAGCCACTGCCTCTAAGACATCCCGAGAGCAAAAATCAATCATCTGCAAAGCACACGCTTAGATGTTCTCCGGGTTTATTACTCTGACTTTGGCTGAAAGCTTGATAAAGATCCTGGAAACTGCAAACTCAAATCTATTTTTTATTAAAAGTTTTGGCAGCAGGATGGGTGCGTGCTTTGCAATAAAGTGAAGGGTGGGGGGAACAGAGTGCTGAAAAACCTCCAGTCACAGCACAGAGTTCCAGCACATCTGCCGGAGCAGCGAGCGCTGCGATTTTTGAGGGGCTTGTGGTTAACCTCATGGCACGGAATGAATTATTCCTCAATTCCGTCCTTCATTAAACCACCCATTCTCTGAAATGTGTCAACGAAGCCGACACATGGCCAGCTACTAATCAGCAAGATGATGGTCCATCCCCAAGACGCTTTCTTTTTGGCCAGAACGGAACAGAGCTGTTCATCCCATATAATTTTGAGCTGTTTACATTGTGTCCTGCCTAGAGGTATGAACAACTATCATGCTTTAATTTAAACAAGCTGAATATACACACATTAATATTGGAAGTCATGCAACATGCCTTGTAAGTGCGAACAGTTTTCAGACCCTCAGAACTGCAATTGCAAATATAAATCAGATATGAAGACCAAAGATATATTGTTTAAAATGTTCTCAATTTTGAAGGCTAAGGATAGCTTACAATAAAATTTTCAAAATAAAACAGCCTTAATATACTATCTAGGCACCTCTCAAAGAAATTTCTGCCAGAAAGTCTTAGGATAGAAACAATGGGAAGGCTGAAATATTTAGATTTAAAAGCTTTTATGCCTCCTGTATGGGTTCATCCCTTCTGTGAGGTTCACTCACAACATAACCAATCATTAAATAATTACTACTATATGACCCTTTAAATGGCAGAAAAACAAAGAGAGAGAAAATAGACATAACTGAAATTTGGTTGAACGATATTTAACAAATAAAAATGCTACATGATGTTGGGCTACCATTTAAATTACAGTTTTCCCAGATGAGCTTGCTTTTAAAGTCTGAGAGGTCTGATTTGCTGGAGCGCTGTGTTATTAATTGTAACAGGTATGAAAAGGAGATGGGCTCTGAACAAAGGGGGTGATATAAGCCAGGAAGTTCTGTGAGGAATCAGACTATAGGCAACTAACCAGACACCTTCAGTCGGACACTTTGGGCAATATCTTCAATTCTCCTTTCTCCAGAAGAGATCCCATCATTATATTATCTCACAGGGAGAACAGAACAGGAATAGAAACACCGTGGTAATGAGGGAGCTGGAAAACCTCTCAAGGAAACTACTAAAACTATACTCAGAACAAGACTTGAATGGTATAAAATAACTAAGGTATGTGAATTACGAGAAATAAAAATAAAGCATAAGTTTGGTTAGCAGCACATTCAGCAAGCACAGACTCTCCTTGCAGTGTCTTTGGAAACTGAGTTAACACTAAAATCAAATCAGGCAACCCTACCACCAGTTGGCTGGCTGGAGAATCCAGGAAATCACCGGATCCAGAACTATTTCCATCATGGTTTAACAAATTTTGTGAATTCTAAGCATTCTTTCTCTTCTCATGCCACATAATTTTATTCTTGATTCTGAAAAAGTGCTGTATTGTTGCTGATTTGAGAAAAAAAATTACTATTGTCTGAATGTGGGGGAACCCTCTCTGAGCATCACAAGAACAACAGAAAATTGGCACTGGAGAAGGAACTTTAAAAGAAAAAATTAAAAGATAACTAACTCTGGCAGCAGTTTTTCAATTGAACAAAGAGATGAAGATTTTGCAAAATGCATTAAGAATCTCAGTCAGTACCTCTGTAGAAGAGATTGTTTCCCTCATAGTGATGGCCAGGGGCAACTAAACACATTTGCAGAACTTGCAGATTTATGCTTTGTACAATAAGTGGGTGAGATGGAATACAAAAGGAATAATTGCTTAAAATAAATTATGTGCCTACTTTGCCTTTTTTAAGAAGGCCAACAGAAGTTTCAGTCATCTCAGAAGCCAACTAAGAAGTATCTGAATTTTTGGCAAGACCACTAAGCTTGCTGAATTTGGAGTGTAGGGTAGTGGTGGGGTTTTTAAGTTGTATTCTCATTTTTTTCCCTTTTTTCTTCCCCCCACCCTTAAATAAAACACCCAAAAGTTAAGAGAAAAGGCCTTCAGTGTTGTATACTAGCAATCTGTGGCACTAGAGGGAGCTACTACAAGCCGACAAAATTTAAATCTGAAATCAATTAATTACAAAAGGAAGGATCAAGTAACCTTAAGTTGCATATATGCAACATTCAGGTCATCTATCATAAAGAAGAGGGTGTTACTCCTGGAGTGCAGATTGGCCAAGCTCTCAGGCAATCATTCCAGCCTCCTTCTTTATGCCTTCCTCCCAGGTTTTAACAAACATGAACTTAAATTACTGTAATATAACTAATGGGCTCAATTTCCTCACTTTTTCCACTGTTAAACCTAATGCATTATAAATGGGGTGAGAAGATGTTTCAAAGGGACTAAACTTAACACCATTCTGAAACTTAGGCCTCTTCATCTCTTTTTTAATTTTGTACAAAAAAACCTCCAAACCTAAGTGTACATAGGTATATATCTCTCCATATATATATATACAGGCACATAAATATAAGACTCCTCAGATTTAAAATCTTCTGCCTACACTATATCACCACTGCCTATTGTCATGCCCCTTGGTATCACTCCCCCCTGTGAGCCAACAAATGCAATATATTTCACAGTCTCTGCCAGTCCTGCATTGCCTCCCAGCTCTGTCTCAAATTTCAAGTTGCCAAAAAGAAGCTGTTTCTTCCACCAGCTTCACAGATGCTAATCCTCAGTAATCTCATCTCCTCTTCACTGGCTTTACATTTATTATACAAGTCACTGGGGTAAAGGAAAGGCTGGTCAGGAAAAAATGGGGTGGGGTTATATTTAAATAAAGCAGTAATAAACTCAAGAAGTGCACCCAAATGAACCTGAACATCATTATTATTGTAACCCTGACCCTTCCTTTCCCTACTCTTTTCAACCCCCACACATATGCACATAATGCTTTTTCTCTCATTCATCAACTTCTTTCCAAAATAAGATCTTCTGCTCCTAAGTACTGGGTCATTTCTTTTACATAGTCTGTAAAATCCTCAGTGCAAGTGCCATACAAGAACAAGTCTGACAGCCACCCATATACCTGGATAAAATTCCTCTAATTCCCCAGGGGCAGGTATGCTCCTTTACTAATTCTTCCATGGATGTGGCCAAAAGGCTTTTGTTACCTTATATTTTGAGATAATCTTTCAAACAGAGACAGAGGTAGAGGAAACAGCTTGATGAATTGTGAATAAAACTATAATATTGGTTCTGTTCATTACATATCCACCTTATAGTGTATATAAAATACATTATAAATTAAAATTAATAATCTGCAATATGTTAAAGCTGTCAGCTTTCACAACCACTATATAGCACATGAAACAAAACTCTTCTTTGCTCTAAGACATGTCAAAATCATCCACTTATTTTTAAGAAAATAAATAAACAATATTAATAAATAAGCATGTCAATGTTGGAAGCTGTTTCACAAAAATAAAAGAAATATGGTTCTTCCAATTTAACTGGATCCAGCCCTCTGAGAACTAGTCCTGGTTTCCCTGAAACCACTGCCCTACACCCTGTAAACTTGCTGTCCTTGCATTTCCTTTAACATTAATTTTTCAGCAGTTACTTCTTTTTTCCATAAGCTGCATCAAAAGGAAGACTTCAGCCTCAGAGTTTCTTTGGTAAAACCTTCTCAAACACTTTCAAAACTAAAGGACCCTTACACATTTTGTTTTCTAACAGAATTACCTCAAAAGATGAAACTTTTCTGTGTTAGGGTGGTATCAGGGAGTTTCCTTCCGTGGGATTAGTCTGACTGGGCTGAGAGGGGGAAAGAGTGCAGACACAGAACAGTGGCCACAAAAGGATGATCTGGAATTGTCATCTTTGTATTTTTGCATTGCATTCAGTAGCTGGAAGAGAGACCCCACTCACCTAGAAACAGTGCTAAGAGGGAAAGAGAACAGTAAGTGTGGAGCGGAATATATTGCATAAGACTTTCCATTGCACAGAGAAATAGATGCTTTAGACACAAACTATTACACGTTTCTCTTTAGGGAGATTTTACACCTGCCAAAGTCTGAAACAACGACCTACTCCTTTCTGCAGTCTCCATCACTCACATATATGGCACTGATGAGGTATCTGCCGAACTGTGATGAAGGGTGCATCCAAACTGTTTGTGTATTATTTGGTATTATTTGTGCTAAACAGATACACCAGGGGAAAAGATTACCTTTGACGGGCTGGAACTCCCTCAGAAGCAGGAGAGAATCTTCAGAAAAAAGGTGCTTCCAGAGGGCAATATGAGGCAGTATCCTAGAGCACGTGGGTGATGACTGAGGCACTTGTGCAAAGAGAGGGGAGCAAAACCCAGGCCCAGGGGAAGAGAGAAATTCAAGTTTTCTTTCCTAATATTTTAGAGGGGGCTGACTAGACTTTACTAAAACTCAGCTAGCCATGAAAAATTAGAGAGAAGAGTGAACAATCCTCCTGCAAGGATAGAGTGGGCAGGGGGTATCTGCTCTTAGCCTTTTTTTACCTTTGTTTTGCCCCACCCTGTAGACCCAAAGTTTTCAATTACTGAAGTTTGTTGTTGTGGCCATCTAGAAATGAAAGATTCAAAGTCCAGCTTGTCGGTAGCTCTCTTGGAAAATGCACAAGGTCCTTCACACACCCTCCTTCTACACGGCAACCTGCAGGAGCCAGGACAGTGCATAGATATTAAGTTCAACCCCACTAGATATTTTAAGGCAAAGAGTGTTGAGTAACTGCCACTGTCAACAAATTCAGTAACCACAAACGATCCCAAAAAGTTACCATTTGTTGGTATTTAAACTACAGTAATTAAATCAATCCCTGGTAATGACTGACTCGTATCATGACCTATAACAGACATCCAGACAAATAATTGCATAATATTGCTTTGACAAAAAAATAAGAAATGTTTTACAATACAGGGGATGACTCTTTGTCACTTTAAAAACTGAACTAGAGACTACCCTCACCCTGAGTTGTGACTTTCAGATACATCTTTTACCATAAGAATGCATAAACTTTCCCAAATAATTTGGCATTATTGAAAACATCTAACAGTATTTTATGAGGACCCATAAATAGGAGTGGACTAAGTTATGTCTGACCAACGTTCATATTGTCCATTTCATAAGCAAAAAATGTTTAACACTTACACATGCATTAAAATGTTCACAATGTGTCTTTTAAGGTAATAAATAGCTTCTTTTCAGTGCTGACATGAAAGCCAAGATACACATCACGAGCAGAGCTGTGCTGCAAGAGCATAATGAGCATTAAGTACAAATACAGGTGGCTGCAACAAATGCTCTGTACATTCAGGGTCTGTAGCTCACTCGTGTAGCAACACTGGACAGGACACCACAAAAGCTGGGTGGTATCAACACTGATATCATCACATCACAACACAGAGTCAAGATACGGTTAATCTTCCAACTCAGAAGATTTCAAGGATCTTGTATCCTGGCATAGACCTTTAGAGTAGACAGAATCTGGAGGAACTCCAATCTGAGAAGAGCTATTTCAACTTCTTTACTATTTAAAGCACTGTGTGCTAAGAAGCTTTACTAAACCCCAGAAATGAATAGTATCCAAATATCCTGCATTTCCAATTACTTATATTCAGTCAGTCCAGACACACGCCACAGCCTTAAATTCCACCCAACAGTGTGGCTCATCATACTTCATTCCCTGGAATACCAGCTTTAGAAGAGGAAAATTCTAGATAAAACGGTAGAAGCCAAAGCCCTTAAAACAAAATACTAACCAAAAAATGGTCAAGGGAGGTTAGGGTTTATTTAATTTAATAATTTTCTCAAGTAAACACCTTCTAATCTGTCTTTAATACTTAAATCTGGCAACATATCCTTCCAACTGATGGCCTCTTCTCCACTGTTATTGACCTCTCCTAACTACACCCTCACATTTACATACTTCTCTCAAAACTGTCAGCTTGGGGATCCTTCATGTTCTTACAAGTTTGCAAAGCTGCTACAAAATAAAATAATGAGAGGTAATAGATATATCAACAATAGATGCTAATTTGTTCACTAAGATGTAATGATCGTGGATAGGATTGTAAGAATCTTCTACAGATATAGCTTAAAGGGATGGAGAAAAATAAAAAAGTACAAGAAAACACCCAGTTCAAGTAGGAGTTTCCAAACTCTGTGGAGGTACCACAGATTCTGCCTAAAGTGACTTTAAAATCTTGAGTGTTTTGTATTAAAAGAAGGCAAGTAAGACATACCAAAGCAGTCTGCAGTCACCTGACAAATAGCTAGCATTCTGCTACAGCAGCTCTGCATTGCTCTGTCCAGTGTAATAATTAATCAGTCCCAGAGCACAGCTGTATCTTCAGGTAAGCTGAGGATTATTATACATTGAAGTATTCCCAGCCCAGCCATTCACAGCTCTCTCTCTTTACAAAACTTTCTCTTCTTACCCACTGTGACACTTTTTTGCCTTTATAGTTGTAGTAGTAGAACAATTGTCAGTGAGATTGCTGGAACTGCATCAAAGTACAAGGAAAATAAAACAATCACAGGACTATTTTACACTGGAGTAGTGCTTTTATCCAGCTTACAAAACAGTTCTGCAGTTTTGCTTCCAGCTGAGGAAACTGGGTGTCGCAAAGCAGAGGTAGAGCAAAAATGCACTGAGCTTGTCACAGAATTTTATGCACAAATCCATGGCCAATTGCAAAGGTCCCAGAAACAGGAAAAACAGCAGGCAGTTAGGAAACTATGGAATTTACCAGACAGGGTGGGGAGCAGACAGCAAGTTTGGGGATTACAGTGCCTTTCATAAGATTGTTTTTCTAATGATTTTTGACAGCTCCCTGTTTAGTGCTGTCAGATGTTTCAACGAGGAACAAATATTTAAATTTCATCACTCCCAACATACCCGTGGGTGGGCTAATTTTCAACTGATAGCAATAAATATTTCCATTGCACAGAGCCTTTGTGGGTTCCTTTTCACTGCTGGAGTAGTCATTTGAAAATTAAGAAGTGAATTTGCATACTGATAGGATAAAGAGTCTTGTGGCAGTAGCAGGGAGTCAGAAGAAATTCAGAAGATGGGTGACAAAACAAAGTCCCTAAATTAAGCAGGTTTTGGCTAGCTCGTTCATATATGTTTATGCTACAGCTGGACTCAAGGTACTTTATCTGCAAGAAAGATGAAGAGTTAATTGCCTGTGGAAGTTACTGAAACCTACCTCCACATTCAGTATCTAAAAACATGGGCAGATCTCACATCCACTTTTAGGAGAATAAACTGGAGTGAAAGGTCTTTTTGTAAAGCAAACTTGAGTTTACTTCTTGGCTGGCTTGCAATTCACCAAAACAACTACATCTAACTATTGCTAATATATGTCAGGACAATATCACTACTTCTAGCTAAAGATGATCAAAAAACTAAACTGAAACTCATACTTCCTCTAGAGGTCACATTCACATTCCATTTACTCCCTCCACTCCAGCTCTGCAACAAAATATAACCAAAAATAGAAGACGTCAACCAGTAACGGGGATATATTTCAATAAGGAAAAGAGATAAATACAGAAAAGTTATCCCTTTGGAAACAAACTATATTTCATGTTTATATTGAATCCCCCTGCCATCTACATGATGTCAGGCCCAGTAAAACTGAGCAGATATTTATACAAGAATATCAAGTGGGATTGCCTCAGGCCAGGCCAGCTTGAATTCTTGATTTTTCTTTTTCCTTGATGTTTTAGTTTTAATATTATCTATGCACATTCTTAGGGAAGGATAAAAGAGAAATATTTGTCCCTTTGTCTGTATGGAGGAGAAGATGGATTTTGGTTTTTGTTTTAATACGACTCCTCGTGCACTGTAAAGTCTTCCCTCTCTCACAAATACAGCTCCTGCTAAGCTATTAAATCAAGGTGTATCATAGGTCACAATACCTCCTTAGCATAATTTCTTTCTGAATTAAGATGTTTGCTGAAGGATACCAACAAAAACAACAGAAGAAATGACATACTGGTAACCATAAATCAGGAATTGAAGACAAGAAGAGAAAAAAATTAAGCAGTAAATTCAACTTATTTGAATTAATTCAAATTTTATATAATTCAAAATTAAACAGTTCTTTTTGGCCTAAACTCAAACTGAACCTGTATCAAAACTCTTTAGGAAGAATCTATAACATTTGACAGAGTATTCACCACAGTTCATAGCAATCCACTGTACTTATACCTACTTATGTTAGAAGGACAAGAAAGCTCAGAGATTTAAACAAACACTGATAACCAAAGCTGACTTCATACTACAATGTAATTTTTCCTCTTACTTGGCTATTGAGATTTCTTTCCAATCATGAGTGACTGGAATTACTTCACATCAGTTTTCTGTGTAAGCAGAATCCTTAACAAACATAAATGAACACTAAAAAGAATTCATGGAAGGTCCAAAGCTGGCATAAAATTAAAATGCAACGTGCCATCTCGTAAATAGATTTTTATTTTCTTTACTTCTGCTACAAATGAAAGCGAGTGTGTAGGAATTTGTTGGGCTTTTTCCATCTTCGGTTTGTATTTTGATAGGATTTGCTTTTCCTCCCCAGATGTGTGTAACCAAAGAATACCTTTAGTTGTAGTGGATGACTGTGTTGCTTCTTTCCAGATGCCCCGGTTGTTTTTGTCCTTTATTTTGTGATGTGGACATGACAGCATTACATATTTGTCATGGAAATCATCTGACCCAGCCCTGTAACTCTTCTCTTTCACTCAGGACCCCTTGCTGTTCTCTACATCCCTCCATCCTTTGGAAGCACAAGATAGCCAGAGCAATGTAAGGGTCATCATGAGACACACAGCAATCTTTTTTATGAAAAGATAGAAGAACAATGCTTGACATGTGTCAGCATTAATTTGTATTTGCCATGATATTATCCTATAGGATAATTCATAATAGGCTATGATCATGTGCTTTACTTGACCATTTTTGGGACAACTTTCTCAGTTGACATTTTGCCACACCTATAACTAATGAGCAGAAGCAAGCAGGAGTTCTCCCCACTCATGTCTATTCTCAGTCATTCTCTTGGTGGATGTTTCACTTGCAGAAGATCAAAGACTCAACAAGTCATTCTTTTGTGTATGAAATAAAAAATTCCTAGGGAACGAGAACAAGTTTCTCCATAATGGGTTACTGGAGAACAGCTATGAGTTTGCATCTTTTTTTTCCCAATATTTCTAAAAACACAACTTCAAGAGGAATCCTCTTGTATACTGTGACTTCTGGCACAAGCAGCAGTATTTTACCTTAATGCCCAAATAAAAGTAATTCATAGATATTAAAGCTCCAAAGAGACAATTTTGAAAAATAAGGATATTGATCCCTGTCATTCTGTCCTAATGTGGAATACCATTCTAATTCCTTCACTAGTTTTAATCCCACATAAAGTACACTCCCAACGTTAAATTATTGCACGTAGAGATACAACAACCGATTTGCGGTCAAAGATCCACAGCACTTCCATAGGCAAAGTAATCCTTCTACTTAGACTATTTGTGTAGTGTTTTGCCACAAAAGCATACACTTGTGTGCATATATTTGTTTTAAATATATAAGGAAAGACAAATATGAATATTTTTAGAAGGACCACTGCAGTATCATGTACGTAAGCTCCATTAAGTCTCTCCGTGCATTGTCAAAGCCACATGCTGCACGCTGTTTCCATTCTGTTCCCTTCAGTGCTCTTGGAAGCAACTGAAGTCAAAACATCCTGGAAGAAAAGTTCAGGTTTTGCACCCCTGGTTTCAATTATTTTTAAATCTGACGCACAAACACAGCTTTTTAAGATATGTGAGCAGAGTGCCAAATAAGGATCTTTTGATTTTTTCTGAAATACATGTGGTTGAAATCTGAGACCTGCCTTCTGCCAAGCCACAGTATTTGGAATCGAGTACTGGCACAAGAAAATAATCCATTGTTCAGAGTATAATTTTAAGAGGAACTATCCTGCTAAAAGGAAAACGTAAATTCCCATAGCTTAGCTCATGGTTATAGGACAATCCTATAATCCTTTGTTAAACAGTTGAAAGTTGAAATATAGGTTCTAGCAGTGTTTATCCAGGCTCTCAAAAGTAATCTTTTGATACAAACTACACTAGAGACATTAAAATTTTCTACATTATAGAAAGAATCGAACTTGTGAGATGGAATAGCCTGTCTCATCAATGACTTTCTAGAGCTGTGCTGTATGTGCTGCCATTGTCTGGTTTGATATACAGCTTCTTCCATACTTTTGACTGCAGCAGCAAAAGTAATAACAGGCTCCTACTGAGATAAAAGTACCTTGAGGGTAATACTGTATCATCAGGTAAGGCTGAGCAACTTCACATCCCTAATTTCAGATGCCAAAAGAGCACATTTGTTAGATGTATAAACACTCAAACACTTACTTCCAGCAACTGCCACTGCTTTGACAAAGTAAAACAATTTACAAGAAAAAGTTTTTTATGTTAGTGAGGGCTCAGAAATGAATTACAAGTAGCTCTTCCTGGAATCATGGATGAGCACGAGAGGCATGGACAAATAAAGCATACAGGGAGAAATCCGGTATTTAGCTTTTGTGAGGGCTGAGGTTACACAGAAAGCACAAGGTTATGTACTATGGGTATTCACATAGAAAAGGAATGAAGTTGGAAGATTAAACTAAGAAGAGAAGGGTGACCTTCTAAAGATAAAACTGAGTAGTTGATTCTAATCTCAGGTAATGAAATTAAGGAGAAACGAAAAAAAAAAACAAATCATCTTTCAGTTCATTAAACAGAAAAATGTACAATAGATTTGCTGACAAACAGTTTCTTCTAAGAAGAGAACTAATACATTAAATGACCAAAAGCATGAACAGGGAATCAAGTAATGTCTCCAGGAGTCTAGGATTTTAACAACAAATGTGTTCCTTCCAGAGCTTGATGCCAGAGTGACACACGAAATCACAGTGTTCAATTTGGGTCTGGAAAAAAAAACCTATTAGTCTTACTCTCGTACTCAAGTTTCAGTTTTCCTGCTCAGTCCATTGAGAACACACAGGCTAGCTCAGTCTTTCCCATCAGTCAGCCACATGGGTTTCACCACAAAGTCAGAGCCTAGTTAGACCCAGGTCTACCTTTGTCTAGAAGCATCATTTTTAGAAATCCTTTTTTTTTATTATTTTCATTAGAGAAGACTATTGACATCACTGATTTTTAAGGTGTGTACACAAAGAGACCAGGTCTGCTCAAACCCAAAAAGTAAAGAAACTCTTAAGTTGCTTCCGTGAAGATTCTCACAGTTTGGGTACCTAGTCTAGAAACTTTAGGAAACTGGTCACTTAATGAACCATGAGGATGTCTCACTCTGGCAACTGTTACTGACCAAGGAGACAACCTGGTGTCTTGATTCCAGGTGAAAAAAAAAAGCATCACATTAAGAATTACTCAGTTGCCCTGCCAATCCAAAAAAAAAACCAGACCAAACCTGCAGTTTCAGCCTTTAGATTAAGTTTACCCCCAAAGAAATCTCCATTTCATTGCATATCCTCTGGATGTTCTGTGGCAACAATAAGAATCCAGTCACATTCACATTGAGTAGTGTTATCTTAGCTAAAAGAACTCCATATAACTCTTTTGTGAGTTAAAGAGAGAGATGTGAACCAAAAGACCTTCTAAATACTAGGTGGACAAAAATTACATAATTTCTTTGGGAAAACATACAAGCAAACAAAAAAACACAAAATAAACCCCGAAGCAACAACCAGTCTCAAGAAGAAAGGAGGGTATAAACATCACTTTCAATATACAAGATCAAGTTTCTTTTTGTGCATCAGAAAGCAGAGTATGGTCAGAAGCAGAGTCTGCTCCAGTGAAGGGTCAATCATGGGAGACATCACACTGGAATTAGGACATATTATGCACAGAGTCTGTGCGTCAGTCTGCACAGACAAAGCAGCCCCTCTGTGAAGAGCTCAGGCTGATTTGTAAAAATCAGCAAGTACAGAAAAAATACTACCTCAATATTAGATACTTGTACACCTGCACCCTTGACTTTTCAGTCCCAATCTGCTGTCTGTATTAAAGACCCAACTTTAACCAACTCTGGGGGGGAAGATAAAAGAGGGTTATAAGAGAAAATGTATTTTGAGTTTGCCTTACAGTCAGAATGCTGGTTCACAAACACCAGTGTGCTCCTCCCTGGTCAGAGCACAGACGGATTTTACTTCTCTTCACAATCTGTCTTAAGGCATTCACATAAATGACAACTGCTCCAATGTTTACATGGTCCTCGAGAGGTCTTCCTGAGATTGCTTTGTTTCATAAATAACTGACTCTTCTTTTTTCTGCTCATCTTTTGTCTGGATTAGCACTCAGTATGCAATATGTCATGTTCTGAGTGACGTAGAGTCAGAGGTACTGACATCGTGTGGACAAAGCCCACCCCAGGAGCAAAGTGGAAGGGTGTGTTATGCCCCTGCATGCTTATGTCTGTCTGTTTGCACAGAAAAGAAACAGAGTTAAACTTAGGGTAATGCCTGTCATCTGGCCTAGAGCCTTTGTTATGTCAATACTCTGAAGTAAGCCCAACCAAAGTATTTTCTTTTGATGGAACAGAAGCATTAATGCATGATAGATACATTTGGAAATTATTTCTCACTCGTTAAACGTTCTCTAAATAGAAATTATGCAAAACAGACTGCATGAAAGGTCTACAAATTGACTTCCTCTGAGGTACTGAAAAATCTCATTACATTCTCAGAGAAAGCAACACTCAAGAAGCAGTCAGTAAAAAGATACAAAGATTATGCTGTGCTCAAACAGAATCGCCAGACACGTGTTTGTTCAGAATTACCTTCATCCAGGCAGCTCCACTCCCCTTCACGCATTGTGCCTGCTTGGCCTTTTAACTAGGCTTTCTTTCAGTTCGTGGTACATGGAGCAACCAAATAAAACACATCTGGGAAAGCTAATCTGGGACGCTCCCGTGAGCCACCAGGCAGCTGGGCCACTAGAGCTTGCGAACTAATAGAAAGGTACCACACAAACAGCTGACATTTCCACCATTCTTCAAGCACAGCGCTAAGAAAGGGATAGTGACCCTGCATCATCTGGAGGCCCTCAATTAAACTCCTTTAATTAGCACCCTCATTAGATTTTCTTAAATGTGTAACCTAGCATTTCAGGGCAATCAATATGCAAATAATGGGAAGCAGCTAAGTAGGTGTCTGATGCTGCTCACAATGAAAAGTGATCTCTTCAACGGGTGCACAGTTTCTGTACATGTGGCTTTTGTTTATTGACTCCATTTTGTTGTTGGGAACATGCAGACAGGTTAATTTGGGTTGTCCTCTTCAGTTACGGGAAATGTCAATCATACTGCAAAAGAAGCAGGTGGATCTGTGCTTAATTTGCCCACACAAGAGTTCATCTTGACACAACACTTCTACTGCCTGGAAGTAAATATCCCGCTTCTCAATGTACTGTTAATGAAAAATATTTAAATTCTTTTAGAACCCCTAAATAAAATTTCTTTCTTATAACAGCTGAGCTCCACTGTGTAAACCCCAAGGAGATTCACATGAAAAATCTGGAACTCTGTTTCCATTTCAGGTATGATCACAGTGGTGCTCACAAACTGGATTACTACACAAACTGGATTCTATGTCCACTGGCCAAATACAGTAATATTTTGAGGTCTTATAAGTAAAAAAATTATTTAAAAAAAAATGAGCTGGCAAAAAAATCCATTATTCAAGACATAGTAGCACATGAGCAAAAATGGTATCCTTATGGTACAGTTTTCTCCACTGGAACTGCTGTACTTTTTTAGCTACAATTAAACCATCACCAACAAATTCACGGGATGTGGTGCAACCAAACTGAGACCTGACGTGCTCAATTGTTCCAGTTTGCACCGTTAATAAATGCATTTACAAAATAATGCTTTCCATTTCTCCACTGAAATGTTTTCCATGTGGTGAGAATGTTCAGGTCTGCCTCTGAACTCACATGCTGTAATACAAGGCAAATTTAAAAGGATTAAGGCCATTCTGTGGATTAAAAAGTCAAGGATGACCTGTCAGTTCTGCTGACAAAGGATTTGTGGTTTCCTACAAAACACATATGCATTGCTCACTTGATGGGCAGCTAGATCCCAGTGATACGTGCCTCTCCCAGTACTTAATCCATTCTTCTCCTTTACCAAAGGCCATCTATGCTGATGCAGTTTTGTTAGATTTAATCATTACTACCAGAATCAGATCAAATACATGTCAACTCAATACAGGCTGACTATGCAGCAGCATCTAGTAACACTACATACTTAGTAGCACACAGGGAATATTATCATATTATTATTAACATTATGGGCTGGGAAACAGGAACATGAATCCTATGTGAGACATTTAACATCGCATTGGTTGATGACCAAGCTGGAAAGAGAACTTGACTCTTAAGCATTTAAGCTAGTGAATGAGGGAAACACTTTGCCAGCCTCCCACGCATAAACGGAGGTTTGCTGTTGATCTAATCGGTTATTTGGCACTGAAAATACTTGCAAATTTACTGCTACAGCCATAACTTCATTAAGCAAAACATTTCACAAGTACGACAATTTCTTTATAAGGAAACCCAGTCTCCCAGTAACCCGACCCATTGTCCTGACACCAGTGATGTAATCCAGGGCAGAGTCTCCGAGAAGCATCTGGTAAAAGGTGATGATTCAGTGGAATTCAGTAAAACAAGAGCTGGAAGGGCCAAATATGTCTTTGAAGGAATTCCACTGAAACTTGAAAAGGAGGGAATCCAGCACAATGATGCCAACAGATTACATCAGGGATTAATCTGGCCTGAGATCGACTTCACCTTCCCCTCTAACTCCTCCACTTAGGTCCATTAAGTGGCTACAGAGCACCACTCCTCTCGAATAAGAGCAGCCTCCCTGACTTTGAGGTTCCACGCACCTCTTCTCCTGACAACTTCATGTCGATTCCCATGACTCTCTGGCTCAAGCATTGTGCTGGCTCTCCTTCCTCTTGATTCTATTTCCCTCCCGTCTCCTACAGCTACAACTTTGTAGTCCTAGGCCAGGAGCCACCAGCACAAACCCAAAGAGACAATTGCTCTCTTGGTGCTCAGCTTTCTCTTCCCATGCACAGGCTGCACTAAGGAGCTTGGTGGTAACCGATCTCATCACCTTGGTGCTCCTCAGAAAAGCCTCTAAAAGGAATTTTACAAGATTCCTCCCAGTGACCTCTGCTCAAATCTCTTCTGGACCTTACTGCAGAGAGAAATACTGAGATAAACTGAAATTCTTCCCGCTGAAACTTCTCTACAGTTTAAAAAAAACCCAAAAAAGTAAAACATTAAATTTATCGAGCATTTTCACAGTCAGTCTCTGCATTTCTTTGCCAAAAATGCTCAGTTTTGGGCTTCGTTGTTGGGGCACAGTGCTGGGGGGAGGTTTGGGTTTGTTTTTTTAGTTCCTAAAAAAATCACGTTTATGCTACCATAATTAGGTTTCTTTGTGGTTTTGTTTCGGGACTTTTTTGGTTTTTTGTTTGGTTTGGGTGGTTTTTTTTAAAGAAAAACACAAACTTTACTGGAATCAATGAGAAGATTGCAAACTCATTCTAACACAAGGCACAGGTTCCTTCCTCATCCCCAGCCTCCACCCATCCCCTACGAGCACTGGGCAGACCACTTGCTTGGAAGCCAGAAAAAAAATCAAAAAAGCCATAAAAACAGCTAAAATCTTTCTAATAAAACTTCCAGATAAAGAGTACAGAAGTCATTCAATGAAACAGTTTAAATCTAGAATAACTGGTACCCCATGTGCTTGAAATAGTATGAGATATGATGATCTTTTTGTTGGTGTTGCTTGTGGTTAACATAATTTTTATTTCTTCACTGCATGATCCAAAAGAGACTGAATGGATATTTGAGAGGGATAATGAGATCAAAAATCATATTAAATCAGTATTTTGAGCTTTCTGTTCTAAAATATCCTACACTTAAGGTTTTAGAGAAAACCCTCAAAATTCCTTCCATTGAGTCTAGAGACAGGCTGGAGCTACCAAACAAAGAATGGAATTACCTTTCCTTTTCCCCTACAGGATTTAAAAGAATTAAGTTAAAACAATTATCAGGCTTGGTAAAAAAATTGTGCCAGTGAAAATTCACAGAACTTTAGTGCTGCTGTACGGGAACCAAATTTTTCCATAACCTGGACTATCTCTTTATTCAACGTAGTGTCTCTTCCTGACCTGCCAGTCAACATTATCCAGTCTCATTTCCATGAAGCATAAAGGGAAATTGAAAGTAAGAAATGCCTCCCATTCCTGGATAGTGTTCCCTAAAACTCTTAATCAAGCAGGACATAAGCAAGTGGATCTTCTCTTGGAGACCCTGTTTCATCACAGATCCCAGTCAGTCACAGACACTCATGCATTTGCACACACATATTCCCTAAGACAAGTGGCAATCATAGCAACTCTTGGCTTGGAAAGTAAATGAGGTCTATTTTTAGCAGTCTTTGATGCAGTTTAGCAGCTGCAAACAAACAGAGAGAGCCAGCAACTTAGAAGCAGCCTTCTGGAGACCACAGTTAGGAACTCTTGAGCTACTGGATCCTATCTAGTGCACACACCCCACAGCTGGCCTTCTATTCAGAGACCACACTCTCGGTGTGGGAGCAGAAAAGACAGCTGAATAAAAATACCAACACAGTGGCAAGGAAGAGAAGCTGGGCAGTTTCTTTGCGTGACTGAAGAAACTGTCATGCAAACGGCAGACACAGAATTGTAAGCTCTGTGCCTACTTTACCTCCTCTTTCCCCCTTTCTCACCCCAGGGAGCCCCCTGGAACACCTCCAGCATCTCCCCCAAGCTCCACCTAGATGCTGAGCTAGTAGGCAGCGTGTGCCTGGCTGCTTGCAAGGTGCCTTAACAGTCCAGTAAGGATTTGTATCAAGGAACCACAAAAAGTGCTCAGAGAAAAAGATAACTACGAAGTTCCACGGTAACCTTTGTGCCAGGACAAAAAGGAGGCTCCCAGATGGAATTTTTCACCGTGGCTAAGCGCTTGTTTCTGCAACACCAGTACGAAATTTTTGTCTTTGACCTCCACCCTTAATTTTATCAAGAGATTTAAAAAATTTATCATCAGAAAATTACTACCACAAGCAGGTACAGCATAACCCCATCAGCATCAGTTCTTAGGAAACTTCAGAGGAAGAGGGGAAAGAATAAAACCTCAGAAGAGGCGGATTTAAGACACTATCAAGAAAACCAGAGAATATTTATCAGCAATAAGTGATCTCTTTCAAGAGACTGACAAAGGAGGTGGCCTATCCTGCACTCTACACTATCTTTATAAGCAAAACAATTAATTTAAATGCTTTTCCCCAAGAAGTTCACAAACTAGTAAGCTCTGCAAGAAGAGCAATCACAAAATCAACTATCTATTTGGAATGCCACATTTCACATAAATTTAAGGTACAAGAGCCACAAGGAGGTATCCAACCCATCAATATTTGCTCTTTGGTAGTAGGAAAACATGCATGTAGAGAGATGGAGGGAGCTGTTACTGGCATTAGTGCTGCATTACTGCTTTTCTCAAAGAGCCACTACAGAGAAGAGCAGGAAAAGGCTGTTTGAGAAATAACCTCTTTGGTCAAGAGGAACTAAAACTCTCTCCTGGTACAAACTAGGAAACTTCCAGTGAATGAAGCTGCTGGTTTTTTATGCTGGCAGGAACATGTACCAGCTGAACTGGGAGAAGATGAAGTAGCCCATCAGAGGTTAGAGCAGAAAGCAAAATAAAATAATTTCCTGTAAAAAAATATTAAAAGAAAATTCAGTTTTACACTGGGCTTATGCACATTTGATATAAAAAAAAACCTGGTCAAAACTTGCAAGTTTGGCATTAAAAATAGAAAAAATTTCCTTTAATATTTCACTACTGCCAGACACATCAAATTATGCTCACTCAGTATCCTGCACTGAAAAGATGAGATCTGCTGGTGTTTATTTTCATAGCAGTACTACCACTTAGCAGGAGGGTCAGAAAGCCTTTTTGCAGTAGAGCTCTATGCTAATGACTTGGCCAAATTGCAAATGTTCTCATCAAAATTGCAAATTTAGGTGTTATCAGCACAAACTTGCTAACACAGATCAAAGCATTTGCTGTATGAAACAGGTAATTAGGGACAGATGTCACACTACACCATGTTCTTTACCTCTTGATTTTATTCATGTGAAGACACATTTCCTAAAATTGTAGAAAACACTGGCAAATACAGAACTCTTAGGGCACAAGTCAAAAGCATTTGTTGATGTCAGACAACGACTCCCATTCCTTTCCTCTCTGCAACTGAGGCCCAAGCTGGCTATCCAGAGGCAAGAAAAACAGACACTGCGAAATGGATTCAAGATCTTGGCTTCTTAGGTGAGACACTTCACCACTGATGCTGCAGGTACCACCAGTACCAGCAGGAGTGACTCCTTCAGCACTATTGCTCTTCCAGAGCTCTTGCAAGAGCATTACTAGTGTTCAAAAGAACCAGTGGTTTGTCATTCCTCCAAATTGCCTTATTTATTCCTAATTATTTTAAAGTACTTTGCACTTTCTTTAACATGACATTTTCTGAATTAAGAACATTTCAAAACAGATGCTTGAGTTAAAAACATCTGATATTAAAAACACAGCTATTTTTTTTTTCCTTCAGCACTAGACTGCTCTCTGATGGGAAGCAAGTTTATATGTATCATCTGGTTGCAGAATGTTGCTTCAGGGCTGGAGCACTGGAAGCATTTAACAATATTTTTTGGTCTCTGTACTAGGAAACCTCAAGAGAATTCCAGGACTTCAGAACTTGCTGGATGTCAGTAAAAGTTATCAGAAATATGTAAGACACAAAAGTCTATTTCTGAAAATATCCAAGGCATTTGCTCTAATGGAAACATTTTTATAAAAATCTGTTCTGTAACGCATATTGGTTACTCTGAACTGCCCATAAATGCTCCTGCTTTTAGGACAGACCCTCAGTGGACCTTTTTTTTATTGCCTTACAGTATCACAAATTGCCTTTTCAGTATTAAATGCAAAATTGCTTTCCCTCTGTAATAGATTTCAATTGTTGGCAGTTACATTATTTATTTTCTTCACAGAGTAAACAAAGCAGTTGTGACTTGCATTTGTAAATAGTTGCACATGTATTTTTAGAGGTCATTCGAAAGTTCAGAATCATATCCCTCACATTTCATATGCAATGTAAGCAACAAAATTAATTTTGGTAATTAGCTATTAAATGTATCTGCAAGCTTGAAGAATAGGGAGAGGGGAAAAAAGAGATTTCTGCACCCCAGAAAATGCAATGTAACTAGAAATGTTGAGATTATTGGGGAACTAATGGAAGTACCAATAAAAAGATTCATAGGCCACAGCACCATTCTGCTAAACTTTAAAATCCAATGTCAAAAGGTCAATAATTCATATCTTTTTTCCAGTATTATTGCCTTTAACTTAAAACACATTTTCTCACCCGATTGGAAGTAGGGCCAGAGTCCATTCCTATGAGCTGATTGCTACAAATCCAGTTTGGAACTCATGCAGAGCACCTAGGTCTGCTGTTTGCAAAACGTGTCAGATCACTCCATAAAAAGAAACAGACTGAAGAGTTCTGGTAACTGCCTGACACATTAATTTATAAGATTTATGACTTTTATATAAAGGTGGGATTAGCACAATGTATAAAAATTCTAACTGCTGACAGAACTTTTGTAAAAGAAAAAAACCCCCAAACTAATGTTTTCAATAAATTGGAAAAAAACCTGTAACATTTCCCCCACTCTACGGTGGGGTTTTTTCCCCCCCTCAAAATGCTCCATATCTTTCATCACAGCACCTTTACAAGCAAAGGCTGCTCTCCAGTCTGTTACAGACCTTCACTCTCCTGGGGAGAACCATTCCAGCAGCAGGACTTGTAACTAATGTGGTGCAAGTTCAAGTGAGAAACTGAAAATCATCTTCTGAGTCTCCAGCCTTCTGTTTACTGGTTTGTCCTTAGTTAGTCCCCACTTCTCAGCTGTTTGCACCAAGTACAAAGTATTTTTAAAGAAAAGATTGGCAAGAATTCAGTTGGGTCTTGTGAGAGGTGCCCCTGCCCATGGCAGGGAGTTGGAACTAGATGATCTTTAAGGTCCCTTCCAACCCGAACCATTCCATGATTCTGTGAATATGTACTAGTTTGGTCTGATATATATGAGCACATTACAGATTTAAGTATAAGTAATCATAGATTCCAAACATAGTTTGTCCCTTTCTTCTGCTTGCTACTCGTCCCGTTGTTGTAAGTAGAACGAACTAGGTTCACAGTCTCAGATGAAGAGCAAGCAAAGCTTCAACGTTTGAGTCACATGCCCTATAGAACAAAGTTGCAGGCTTAAGTGAATGCAGATTCTGTAATTCTACACTTCCCATTAATAAAAGATCTCCCAAAGCTTGTACCTTCGCTACAACACAAGCGCTAACAGAAATCCAGAGCAACTTCTGGGGGCTCTCCAAAGGTCATTCAAAATTTCCATGATGAAATTTGTGTTATAAAATAATAAAATAAATAATATTTAGTAACGTATATGAATAACATTGGGCAAAGTATACATGGAAAATAGTTGGGTGTGAAACAGACCTTCATTAGAATGGCCATGTTTTCATATTTATTTTCCACAAAGATTGAGACATATTAACTTGTTGTTCTGTTAAATTCACTAAAAATTAATTGCACATAGCTTTGACTATCAAATTACATATGTAATTGCAATGACTCTACTCCATTTTGCAGTGCAGATGATCCAATCAAGAAATAAAACCAATCCTGTGACTGCAGTGAACAAAGAACCATTTCCTAATGCTCTCTACTGCAGTAGCTCAAATACAGGGGTGCTACAACACTGGCAATCTTCACATAGAAAAATCATTGGTGTTTTAAGCACTTCCTCAGAATTTCCCTGATCAGTTAGCTGATATGATGGTGAACAGAGTAGTGGCCCTTAAGAGTCTATCAATGCCACAGCACGCTATATTAAAAATAAATAAACGCTGCATAAAATGGGGTTAACAGAAATGTAAAATGTATGCAAAAAATCTCTAACTGTAAAAGACTCCATATACACAATTGAGAAATTGCTTGCTGAAGGAATTTCACGGATGTATTCAAAACATGAAGGTATGAGAGAAACTTTGGCTTTCGTACAAAAGCCACAAGACACAGTGAAATTAGTTGAGTGGTCACTACAAATTATCTTTGTTCTGCTTCACACAGCGCAGCCAGCACTTTGAATTACGTTAGGAAGAAAACAGATGGCCACAATGCCCTGAAAAGCTCAACTTCCTCATGAACACCTTCCGCAATAGTTCAAATTTTGAATTCCATTTCAAGGTTGCTCCTTACAGACTAGAACTGAAATCAATGAAATCATCAGCACTTGAATCATCGTGGCCTATTCTGAGTAAGCACAGGCTCTTTGGCAACAGCTCAGATGAAGAACGGCTCATAGCAGGTCAAGGATGCAGCCTCTCACCACTCTGACCAAATTTCCAAGTTAATTTGGTCTATTCCCAACTGTTTTCCAGATACTTTAAAGCATACATGGCTTATATACTCATGCATGAAAATAAGTGAAGGATTTTGGACAACAGCACTGTCTTTAAGCATAGGCAGCTGCCTATGGCTCCAGACTGTTCAGGAAGCCAAACTCTCTTCTCCAGCAGTTCAAAGTTAGTTGGGATCCAAGACTGACAGAATATTTGCCCTCACTAAGGAACCCCACTGGCTCCCCACTGCAAGGGCAACAAGCAGGAACACAAATAAAACTACTTTCAAGCTTTGAGTATCACAGTTCTCTCTGTAAGGGACTAGAAAGCAGCCTTAGAAGAATAAGGACCTCCAGTCGTTACAGTCTCACAAGTTTCATCTCTCAAAAATTTTATACCACAATTGTCTTTTTTCCCCCCACTAAAAGAAACCACTGCCAGGAAAACTCTCATTTATGACAGACGGGATGGCCTTTTTAAGTGAAAGAGAACTTAGAAGGGATTGCCACACAGAAATTAGTGAATTAGTGTATGATAGACTAGTGAATAAGAAGGTTGTGACAGATTTTTAGATACCATAATATCAGAGTCCTGAAATCATCACCTCTGTTCAAAAACAGAGCAACTGCCATGCATGAATGAATTTCTCCGTGAAATAGCCAATAGAGTGAGGAAAGCAGCTGGCATTACATCCTCAGTGAGAAATCTTTACTACCTCACTTAGAAGCAGCATTCTCCACTTCATGAGATGACAGGTCACCCATTTCATTCTAAATGTAGTCTGCTGCCCTAAAAGCTCATTACTGCAAACTCAGGAAAAGAAACAAAGCACTTTACAGACTGTGTCTGGGTGTTCTGATTGGAAATGTCATGTCCCATGACAAAGAGGCCAAGGGAAGGGACAGGGAGAATTCACTTCTCTTGGCATTACTATTCCTACCGCAAAAACAAAACAGGGGGACAGGGCTTGTTTGTTTTTTTTTTAATTTACAGCAAATTAAAACATGCATTGAGCAGCAATCATATTGAAAGCTGAGTACACTAATGAAAGCAGATGAAACACAGAAAAATTTCATCTGCCATCCAGACAGACAAGATAAGAAAGATCCCTACATTTATTAATCTATGTTCTAATGTAATGATGTGCATAAACAGTGCAAATGTTAGAATACTTGAGAACAAGGCACATTGGAAAAATCTGGCTGAGCAAGGTATCTGAGGCACTTGTAGAATGTGAAAAAGGCTTTATTTTTAATTAAAAAATTTTACAGGAAATTAAATAAAAATGTGTTTTTCTAAGTAACTGGAAGTGGATAGTTTAAAAAAGGAAAGCAGAATCTGTAATTCAACTCTAATATATGCCTGCTGCCCTTATGTCCTACTGGGTCATAAAACTAAGAGCTGTTCTGCTCTCAAAATGTGCTAACCAGTAATCCATAAAACTATAATATCTAGATGAAAAACAAACATAAAACCTCAGTGCCACTCATACCAGCCACTCACTCTATTTTGAGTATTCTGGCAAAGATGATGTTTTCGCTGCCACAGACCTGTTGCTCAGTTGCTCCCTTATCACTCAAGAAGCCCAAGATCATTTTTCCAAATTCCTACTTGAAGCATTGTGATGTATCATGAGATGTCATGTAGCCAGTCTGAACTGAAGTGCAACATCTTGGGCCAGACTGTAGACTCGCTGGATAAATATCATAGCTACTCTGGAAAACTCATGTCATCACACCAACAGTCCAGCTTAATCTAAACACCTGGTGAGGTGCCAAGGGTTATGTCACTGGTGCAGAAGACATGGTTTGCAGACCTGGAAGAGGGAAGTGATGAAGGTGCTGAAGAACAAGAGATTAAATCCTCTGTTACAAAATGGAATATTCAAGAGAAAAGGGTGTTTGTGGTAGAATAGTGAGGGACAGAGAAGAATTCCCCTTAAGACAAAGATGCATTCCAGGATTGCCTAATTGCCAGGATTTCCTAAGGGTTATGTGAATGCAGATGACAATCATACATCTCTACTGCTGCATACGCTTCCACACAGTAACAGCTCCTCCTTTGTTTTAGGTGTGCATTAGAAGATTGAGAGTTTAGACCAAAGTGGGCATATAGGCAAATAGAGCAAGTGTAGGGACCCAGAAAGATGCTTAGTACACTTCGGTGTGAAAGAGAGGAGTAGACACTGTGGCATCAAAAATGTTTCTTAGATAACGTTCACACAGTAAGACGACAGAAAACAGGACAGCAAATTTAAGTCCAGCTAAATTATGGAATAGTTTCAATTTAGAAACCTCCAACTAGCAGATTTTATATTCCAATTTCACATTAACTTAATTCTAAAATGTGTGATTATTATTGAAACTTAGATGATGACAGATAGAGGCAAGTTCAGCTAACTCATATGAAATCCCTGTACTTACACTTTGGTAGTTGGCATACACAAATAATCCTATATTTAAGTCTTAGAAGGTACTTATCCAGTATATTATATGGCATTGAAACAACACAGGAGTAGTTACACTGAGTTGTATTCTAAGTTGGAAGGGACCCACAAGGATCATCAAAGTCCAGCTCCCAACACTGGACAGGACAACCCCAAGAGTCACACCATGTGCCTCAGAGCAGTGTCCAAATGTTCCTTGAGCTCTGCCAGGCTTGGTGCTGTGAGCACTTCCCTGGGGAGCCTGTTCCAGTGCCTGATCACCCTCTGCGTGAAAAGCCTTTTTCAAACATCTAACCTATTATAACAAGCAAATGTAGCCAATGTGTTGACTTGCACCCAGTATTCCACGATTAAAACTGAAGAATTGTCCTTGCAATAAACTTTTGTACTTAGCACAGGGGAATCAAATTGGTCAGTGTGAATTAAATACCGATTTGATAAAATCTCATAAATGAAAGACAAAGTGCTGCAACTGTCAGAGCTGCACACAACGAGATGTGGTAAACCCACAAGTTATATAACTGCAAAGGATTGCACTAAAACCACAAACAACAAATTTTTCTTCTGTAGTTTCTGGGATAAATGCTTTCCACTGTTCTTAACTTCTTCCCCCTCACAAGCATCCAGGTGATAATTCCTTTCTCATTCATACTTTGCACAAGCCATTACAACACAGAATGTGATATTTTCCTTTCCACAGAGCTCAGATATGCTCATCCAATTGGGCTCTCAGGAATTCCAAGGCACCCAGGAAACCAGGCATTTCCAGGAGCCAGTCGCTGGTGCATCACAGGCATCAGTTGTCCACAGGCTCCAGCACTGTGAACAACATGCTCAGTGCTGGAAAATGTCAGCAGGAAGGAAATACCACAAAAAAAAGCCTACAAAAAAGAAATAAATTCTTCCAATGAATAATGTTGCCTCACTGGTTGAGGATGAATTACAGATTTAAAGATGACATCAGGAGGGAATGGAAAAGACTTGAAAAATACCATTAAACATGCTTAACTTTCTGCACTTGCAGCCAAGAAAAACTAATTTTAGGTTCTCACAGCAGAGCTTTGATCAGATGTTGAATTCCCAGGTGTTTCAGTGCTGTGTACCTGTAAATTACCTTGCAGGTGACATACTGGGCAAAGGTGGCAGAAGGTAGCTCCCACAGTCAGCAAACCAGGTTATAACATGCAGATGTTGATGCTGATCTTCTCTTGACTGCAGTTCCTCTGTGTGGAGAAGGTATTTGGTGAGTGGCTTGTGATACAGCAGCATGAAACTACACTGCTGAGCAAAGCAGTGATTAATACTTCTGATTAATATTATACAGTTGTAACTGAGCTTATTATCTCTTCTCCTGCAATGGGAAGCATACTAGACACTAAAGGGTGATTCCAGCTCTGGATTGTCTTAATCATCACAGTAAGTGAGTTTAATAGTTTTCTCCTACTACTTCTGAAATCATTGACTTGCCAAATAATGTCATTGCAGTTTTTTTACCGTGTTCATTCTGCTTACAACAATATATCAACTCATTAAACAATGAATAGAAAACCTAAATTAACATATAAATTTCTTTCAAATACAATTGGCAAGATTAATCGGAGAGATGGCTCTGGAAGTCAAAAAAAGCAATCTGATTCTTCCAACACAAACTCCTTAAAATAAGCCACATGAAATGACTTATCTAGCACATTTTGCAGGAAGCTGAGAGAAGTCCTTGCTCCACAGATGCTATCATTTAAGAACTTAGTTTGTAAAGCACTCAGAGATGACTGCAGAATGTACATAAGGCCTTTGCCTGACTGAAGCCTTAAGGAAACATAACCAGAATGACATAAAAATCTACAAACCTACATAAATAAAGCAATCACATAGCAAATGTGGATTACGAAGCTGGATTTCAGCAATCACATAGCATAATAAAAATGGGATGAGATTCATTGGACAGCTAAAAGTTGTTTTCCTCCTGACACTCCTTTGACTGCCAGGGTATGAATAGGAAGAGGAAAAAGGTATTTCCACAGATTAGAACTCTCCCTGCTGGATAGCCATTTTCGAACAAATCAATTCAGTTAGTAGCTTAGTTTCTTTCTCATGTTAAAAAATGACAGAATTTACTTCCCAAAAAGTTATCCTATATTATCTACACACAATTTGAGAATTAACAAAGTAAATTCCTCTGATTACCTTTAAATTCATATGTACATGAGGTAAACTACAGCTTATTAGTAGTACGTGCTATGCATGCAAAAACCAAAACACTAAAAGATTGTAGAACAGAAAATAAGAAGAAAGACAATGTTATTCTATTTTCCTTTGAAAATATCTACTTGAAATGAAAATACTGTAACCACTTAAGTTCAAAAATTTCTTTCCCATGAAAATATTTCACTGTTATGTTAAGGTCTCAAATCCATTATTAGTGTATTCTTTTCACATCACAAAACCACAGATTTTGGGCATCATGGACGATGAAAGCCTGCCTAGGACTGTAGCTTTGAGTACAAATGATATCCTGGGAATTACTATTTATTAAAATAACAGGAAAATAGGTTGTTACATTCTTCGACCTCTGAATAAGAGCAATATAGATATCCCCCAATCTTGCTAACAAGGATTTCAAGAGGCTTTCAAAAAACAACTTTCAAAAGAAGTCCAAGAAGTCAGTGTAATTTAGTCAAAACTAATGAGACACATGGAGTTTTGCATCAAAAAACATCATACTGTCTCAAGTTTTGTCTAAAGGAAGCCAACAGAGACAAATACAGGTTTGTTGTTTGTTTAAAATCTACGCTAATCTCTTCCTTTTGTGTTTAAAGATGATCTGAATTTCATGAGCTGGGTCATATCTGAATATAGCAGTGTCAAGATGTGGTTGTGATGAGCAGTTCAAAACCAAATAAACAAGATTTCTCTTGAGGCATTTTCAGCCCTTGTCACAGTCCAGCCTTTTCCTCTTTCTAAGCTGTTGGACCAACACAAATGGATGAAAACTTGATGCTGGCCTGGCTTCCCAATAGCCCTCTGAGGCTGCTGTACCTGCAGCAGTGGCCTGTCCCTGCCTTCAGCTGCAAGTGGACCCACCTCCAGCTATAGGCATTGCCCACACATTGCTATTCTTCCTGGGCATTCTCTGCACTCACAGCTGGGAAAAATCTTTAATTACCCACTTAAGGTGACCTGACAGCTTTGCACTGGCAGAGCTGGGGTGAAGCAAGAGAAATGCAGCTACCTACAGAACACCAACCTGTACACATGTACTGAAAACAAAGGGTTCACAGAATCACAGAATATGCTGAGTTACAAGGGACTCACAAGGATCACTGAGTCCAACTCTTGGCCTTGCACAAGACTTTCATATCAGAAGAGTCTGAAAAAATTAGTAGTATGTTCTTCTCTGTCTTCTCTCCAGAGATTTGTCACAAGCACTTTTGTGGAGAAGTACAATTAGTTAAGAAGCATCAGAGACTGCTGGTAATTGGCTATTCTCGAGAGCCTCTCAGAAAGGGTTAACAGCTTTTCACATGTGTTTGCATTATGTTTGTTTATTCAGACAAATGAAATAGTCATTAGTTTTGTTCTTCTGTCCTACCATAAAGAAAAACCCATAGCTTTCCTTGCTATAACACATTACCAGCTTCCACCAAGAAACCCCACGGTTGGAACAATTTTCGAACAAGAAACAAGTAAGTTTACAGACCACCACCAGAAGTTTCTCAAACAGCTTTTTTTTTTTCAAAAAAAAATACAAATAATTACACTGTGACATCACATTTTTTTAAACAGATTGTTGCCATTTCTAAAGACCTTGTGCTTGTTACACTTCAAACATATAAGCATGCAAGGTTTATATATGCTTTCCCTAAAATTCTTTTATGACTTAAACACAGAAAAGAATGAAGAAGGAGATACCAAATGAAACAGAAGTGTAGGCTATAAAATTGTAACAGTAGGTTGGATGTATATACCCATCAATCTATACTAAATGGTGAAACTGTCAAAGGAGAAGAGTTTATATCAAAGGTCATGCTTTATTTCTGTTCTTAGCTTTTTTTCCCTCATGCTTTCAATAAACTGCTTCGCTTTGGCAAAAAGGAAAAAAAAAAAAGGGGGCTGTTAATGTAACAGCCATATGTTATGCTGTTAAAGAGGTTAGCCCAGCTTTTGCAGATTCTTGAGTTCAGCTACAGCTTGCTTGCATCTGGTCTTTGTCTAGATTTATTAATAGCATGGCAAGAAATCTAAATATGCAGCAGTGTCACAGAGATCATGCAGCATACATTCACTCCAAGCTAAAGCACAATATTCAGTTTAAACATTTTAATGGGCTTCTTTAAAACAAAACTGGACGACGCACCAAAAAATACATCGGAGAACAATCCTGCTTTGAAAGACTGATGAATTAGATGATCTAACCAGTATTTTCTAGTTATATTTTCCATGGTCCATTTCGTTCTCTGTTATCTCATTGTTCCAGTTCAGCATCCAGGCACTACTCACAGACTATCTGAGAGACTCAACAGCCCAGACATTGGATGTGCTGTTCCCGTGGTTCAAAAAGCCACAGGGGAACGTCTAGCATCCCTCTCTTTGCCCTTCCAACCCTGCACCTGCAAGGCTCAGGCAGTGCTGAGCTGCAGGGTGTGCAACAGCAACACAAACAGGTGCTGCTGAAACAGGAAGATTTCCAAGCCCCCTTTCCTTCCAGAGCTTATGGGGATGGGAAGTGACATTTGATTTCCCATCCCTTAGTACATTTTCTGCAGTGACAGACGAATGAGGGTTGGCAGTGTAGCCCATGATGTGTATAATGGCTGCATGGATGTCTCTGCCTCAGTGCCTTGATGTGGCTCTCACACTCCCTCTTTACACAGACTTCTATCCTAGGAGACACTCTCTCCTCGTTCCTCCAAAGATCAGCTGTCCCACAGTTAAAAACATTCTTCGTGGACCACAACAGACACTCTGTGAGGCCAGCAGGCTGCACTTTGAGATCCCACATCATGTTCAAAGCTCTGTTTCACAGACAGAAGGACTTAACAGCTACAGCCCCACAGCCTGCTGAAAAGCAGCCCATTTCCAAGCTTGAAAGAGGCAGAGGTAACTTAATTGCAACGGCTCATATTTTTCTTTTCAGCATGTTTGGCACTTCAGCCAAGATGCCTGGAAAATACTTAAACCATAAGTAAAAGGGAAGAAGTGAGAGTTTTCAGGGTCAGAAACAGAAATATCACCAGAAGAACAGGTAGGTACCATTCCAGCACGGAACTGAATTGCACGGTAGAGAGATCCAGTGGCCACCAAGTAATCCTTCCAGACCTAATACTGTTATTTCAAGATCATATATGAGAATTTGTGCTGCAGCACCCAACCCCTGATATCTTTTCTGTGGCTGGATAAGAACTTTATTAAGAATGTTGCCCCAGTGATTTCCACATCTACACATACAAACTCTTTATAAGAATTAAAAAAATAAATAAATATTTTAAGGTCTTCTAGGTCATTTGTTACAATGCCACCATGGAAAAGACATGAAAAAGCAACTCAAGTCAGACAGTGCCAGATATCACATTACTGGTTTTCTCCATGTGCATAATACATACTTTTTGTATACAGGTAAAAATGGTCTGGATTTCACATTACCTGCATTCAAGATGAGAGAAAAAGCCATCATTTTCTTAAGTCCTGGGGGGCATTGGGGGGGATGCTTTTATGGGAGAAGGAAGTAGCTCAGCCTTCCTTCCAGCTGCAGGGCAGGACTGTGCAAAGTGTGGGATGGAGGAGCAATGGTGCAGGGCCAAATAGCAGAGAAAATGAAGTACCAAAAAACCAGGTGAGTTGGCATACAGTCTAGCTTTCTTCTGTGTAGCGCCTAGAACAGCTTCACACCAATATCCTGTGTTCATCCTGATATATTTACTCTATATATCGTTTTCAAAGGAGTTTCAGTTGGAAATTACCACAGAAATCATCAAAAGTCAGCCAAATGCTCCTCTCTGCTTTTCCCCTTCTAATTCCCCATGGTAACAGTTACCCTATTTTCATTCTTGATGATTGCCTCAGAATTGACGGAACCATAATAGGTACAAATATAATAAATCGACACTGTCAGCTGTCAGTCAAGAGTATCAGTCTGGAATTAGGATCACTGAAACCAAATGGGAGTTGTTCTTAGATTCAGATGAACACAATGACATAACAAGTGACAAGCCAAATGGATGGAAAGGAGAACAGTTTTTCTGACACTGGAGATTCGCTGTGGTTCTAGAAGAATTTAATCCTCTCTGTTCACAGAGGTCTATGTTCTGTCATTTGATCTTCCAACAATGAAAGCAAACTGTGGCTGCATATTTTCTTTTCAATGCAGAGATCATTAAATTCAGCAACTGTAGGCAAAACAAATGCAAAGTTCAACAAAATGTAAAAGAAAGGTGACTTTTATTTTTCCCCTAAAACCTTACCCTAAAATTTTATTAATGTAAGTTCAGTGAAAATGCAATCCTGGAAATATATATTTTAAGTAAAACATGCAAGAAAAATGTTCATGCTTCATCCTCTTGAGAATTTACATAAAAACGAAGATGGCATCTTGATGTGAAGCTAATGAGTGAAAAGCAATAATGACTTCTTAATCTCACGTGCCTTGCAAAGAAAAGAGAAGATGGCAAGCTAAAGACATGCTGAAGAATGGGAATGATGGCAAAGCCATCTCCATATCTAAAAACCAGCCCCAGAATTCTTCCAGTGTAAAGGTTGCAATGCACAGGCAATGGGCAGTATATCTGGAGCCACTACAAATGGCAAGACAGCAGTAAAAAAAGAGGACACATGCCTGCAGCAGTTGCCAAAAATATGTTATTGTACATCTGTCTGAGAGCTGAGGTGGTACAGAATCACAGAAATTCTGTAAATTAAACCTGAAGTTATTTTCAATAACACTATTATTCTCTCAAGTTGCCAATAAAAAAAAAAGCATAGATCTAAATAAAATAAATATACACATAATTAAAACCACCTCCATTGACAGTAAATTCCTGCTGCATATAGGTAATGAAAGCTGCTGTAAGAAAACCATAACAAAATGAGGGTATTGAAACACATTCCATCAGCTCCCTTTAGATCTTTTGTATACAGGTCAACAACATAAACTGGGGGGCATCTCTTTGATACACTTGTTTTATCTGAGTGCTCATCGATTTTGTTCCTTCAGCCAAAAAGCACATGCTTTGGGTCAGGATAATCTCCAGCTGCCATGCTGGAAGCCTTTTCAAGTAGACGGCATGAACTTACCTGTGAATCTGTCTTTGACCCAACATAAATACCAGGTGCTCATCTCATTTAGTGCAGTCATTTCCAAGGAGTCATCCCCGGAGGGCAAGAAGATTTCCAAGCCTCAAGAAGTAGCCACAGAAGATCAGAAGGAAAACAATCAACTACTTACAAATGTAAAATAAACCTAATAAACTTATTAAAAAATAGTGGCAACCATGTACAGATTATCAGGAATTCTCTCACTCAGACTCCACATATTTAAGAACTGAAATTTAAATTTGGTATTCTGCATTTCAGCACAGGAACAGGCTTACAGCCCCAATTCCTAGAAACCATTAAATCTACAGAATTCAGGAATTCATTTTAAGTTATAATCCCCCTTGAATATTACTGAAAAACAGCCTTGAGCTACCACTGATCCATGCTCCAGCAACAACCAAAAATCAGGAATTAAGAGGAGAACACCACATGGGTGATATTTTTGATAATTTTTTTCCCTGACCGATCTTTTGAAGCTCTTTGCCTTTTTTTTTTTTTTTTGCCCCCTCTCTATCTCGTTCCTACAGACCAGTATCTCTGTAGTGGAGCTTTCCAGTGGTGCTTTTCAGGATGATTTCCCAGTTATTCCCACATCCCATTTCAGTGGCAAACCAATCCACATAGAATAGGGTACTTCAGCACAGCACAAAAATAGCAATCATTAGGGAGCTTTTGTCTGTTCTGGTTCCCTCTGATGTTTAATGACATCCTGTCTTTGCCAGGACTTATACAGGTAAGAAAATAGCAACAATCCTTTTCTATCATCTGTGTAGACACGGAGTGCTTTTGGCACCATAGCTCCTCGCCCCTAACCAAACAAAGCTTTGTTACACCTGTTTTAAGGGCCCTGACAGAGAGAAAATGAGATGTGCCATGTTCTGGAATTCAGAAAGCAGTGCCTAAGCCCTCTAGGGAAGGCTTAGCTCTAACTTGGCAGGGACTGACATCACACTCCCCTCTGGGACATTGCACCCCTCAGACTATCAGCAGCTGAACAGCTTTCGGCCTTATTTAAAAGAACAGCCCAATCCCACCATTGCTTTGTAGCTCAAATAGCTGTGCAGCCAGAAAACAGTTGCCCAGGTCTATCTTCCTCTTGCACAAAGCTGGTATTTTGCTTTTTATCTTTTAACTACTTCAAATACCCTCTGCTAAGCTGTGGCAGTAGGGAGGTGGGCAGTGGGTCTCAGGGGTTTGAACCACTGTCTCCCTTAGTCATAGTATAATGCCTTTCCTCTTTTGATATTGCCCTTGACTTGAGCCATTTTCTCCTTGTCCAATTTCGTGCCAAAATCTACTGAATGTATATGTATAGCATTATATTCACTTCAAAACATTTTCTTCCTTGGCTCTTTTCCACATCTATCCAGTGAAAGCTTCATTTTTCAGAGGCAAGCAGCACCACTGTTACTTCAGTGTCTCAGGGCTTCCTTCGTACTGGAGTCAGTTCTACTGTAGGCATCTTTGTGATGTCTCATTCACAGGTGAAACAAAACTAGGGAACCAAGGGCAGAGGGGGTAGGAGTTTTAAGAATGAATCACATGCCAAAACCACCTAAGAATTCAATATACTCTTCTCCTTTCAAGAAGCTACTTCAATAAATTTACACCAACAGCATATAGTGCAGAAGTGGGAATTAAACCATAAGCCTGGTTTCCCTTAGCGATACAACACTCTCCTTTGCTTGGACAGTTATATAAATCCATGAAATATGCAAGTCACATTAGAAAACAGTTACTTTCACAGCACATTTTAACATGTGACTGAAAAGTTTGCATCTCAGAGACGCCAGTGACTGCAAGGTCTCTGAACCACCAGTTTCCTACACTTAAAAACCTTAGATAACACTCTGCCCTTTAGCCAACACACTGCAAAGGTATGGTAAAAGTGCACCAGTCTAATCAAATGCAAGGAAATGAACTATCAACAGCTTTACGGTACCAAGAGACTATTTCAGAAGATTTCTACTGGGTGCTAACAACTAAACATTGCATTTATCTCCAACTCTTACTCCTTACTAAATTGGTATATTCAGGGTGTTTGATAAAGCAAACTGAGGATACCTGAAAACATTTATTCCTAAGCACAAAATTGCATGTACACTCAAGAATCATAACTTTTAGTCTTTAATTTGCCCTGGGGTCCAGTTTTACTGTACCTGGATTTTCTTTACAAAGCTACTTAGAAAGGACAACATAAGTATGATCACCATTTTCATAAACAAAAGGAATATGAAACACAAATAAAAATCCAAGGAAAATTAAATAATTACAAGTCTTTACAGAAAAGGCTGAAGACATACAAAAACACAACTTATCACACCAAAGTTAATGGAGACACAGATGAAAAAGAATCCTAAATCAAGATAAGAGTCACACCTGAAGCAGGACCACGGGAAGTTTTAGTATTATTCTCTTTGCTCAAAACTGGCAAATACCTCAAGCAAATACCCAACCACAATAATTTTAAGTTCTGTTCTCTGTCTTTTCCATTGGAAAAGTTGATAAAGATAAGTTAAAGTTGGAGTAAAATGTTTATGGGTAAAACACTTAACATCTGAAAGAATACCTATGCTCTGAAATACCACCCACATTCTTCACATTTTAAAAATCTGCAGTAGTTTTTTCATGTCAGTATAGACTGCAAGATGTCAAGGCACCCTCACTGTTGAATGTCTGAACCTGGAAGCAGAGTGAGACAGGGTTAAATTAAGCAGGTCTGCCCGAGGCAAAGTAACTCGTGCTTATGTTCCTCTTTCCATATTACTGCAGTTCTGTGAATCCCACTGGTGAAGTACAAGGAGTTAAACAGGCAGCTCAGGAGACATTTTTCAGGTTGATTTTTATCTGTTTAGACAGATTGTATAAAGGTTGTTCTTGTTCAATTGTTTTATTTTCTCTGCCTTGAAAGCTTACTTTGAAAGCATTATTCTAGTTCTTCTGTAGTAAGTCTCAGGCTTTTAAATCAGAGAAGGCAACATAAACTGTTTGAAGTATTCAGACCTAACAGGTATCATATTTGCTATCTGTAAACAACCAATTAACTCTCTCTTATTACAAACACCTCAGTGAGATCAGCAGAGTTATTCTCACCTTGCATCAGTACAACTTCGTAGATAAAATACAGCAAGTGTCCACCACTTCAGGTACAAAACCTCCACCATTTTACTGAGATTTCTACTATAAGTATTTATAAAAAACCTTTCCATCTCAGAAATCAGCTACGCTGGCAGTCTGTCGGATCACAAGTACTAAACGGAAGAAAACTATTAAATTCAGAATATTAGACATTTACTTGTATTAAAATATTTTGTGGGAATTTCAGAAGCCTGATGTCGATTTACCTTGCCTCTTTATACTCCTATTGAATCTCTGGGAGAGTTTATTATTGAGGATAAATGTTTGTAGGACAGAACTTTTTCCAAAGTAACAAATTACAGTTCTTCTGGCTGTTTACACTGGAAGGTCAGGACCGAACCCTCTGTTTGGGAAAAGAGACATACTAACCACAACTATGTTCCTGCAGTACCTACATTTTTGTCAGTCCATTCATATCTTGGGAGGTAATCCCTAGCAAACATCACATTCTGTAATCCCTATACCTCCTTCACCCAATACACTGAAAAATATTCTGTTGAACAAAAAAGGAAAGCCAAACCCCAGTGAGTCAGTGACAATGCAAATGTAAATACAGCAAAAGGCAGACATGAATCACAAGAAAGAGCAGACATGCCAATAACATCAGCCTAGAGATACATTAAAAACAATCCCCAAACACCAAAGACCTCAACTTGTCCTATGACTTGGGTCATGAAGTTCAGTGTAGACAATCTCATGCAACTCAAACTAAGCACACACAGCCTAGCCTAAAAATAACAGTTTTTACAGAAAAGTCTCTCTGCAATGATTATAAATCTTCCCATTTCTTATTTGAATTTGTTTATGGACAAAACAATTCTTTTTCTTACAGAAAAAAAATATTTTAAGCTTCAGTACCAAGAAATCATGTTTGCTTTCAGCCATTGCTTGCCACAGCAAACAAGTCAAGCTCCCTAGTCATCAAATACTGACTTTCCATTTCCCCTGACAACTCCAACTCGCCTTTGTCTGCATGTCTTTTAATTCAGACAATGGTGACTAGTACTATATGCAATATTGCACTTATTCACAGTCTTGTGCATCAGGACTTGTAATTGGGGCATTAAAGTTATTCCATATTTCTACTGGAAATCCTGGATGCTGTTTAGTCTTTCCATGAACTCATCACAGAAATGAATTGACACTTTCAGAAATAGTCTCTACATCCATGACATGCAATCTGTATTGCTGGGTCTCCAAAGAGTCTAGCTGCCAAGACCACCCAGGTCTTTCTGCTTGGTATTTTGTGCTTCCTTCATGTTTTGAGTCCCTCCAAACTCTAAGAAAAAAAAAAAGAAAGTGTATTCCAAAACTGACTGCTCTAACATCAAGTTCCCTCTAATCTTGCACTTCCTTTCCCAAAGCCCAACATTTGCTGTTTTATTACCTGTCATTCCAAATACAGAAGATCTAGAGTACTGTCTAAAAAAAAAGGGCTGTTTCATGAAAAACAGATTAAAAAAAAAATCAGTTTTCCACAGCTATCCAGAAGCCAGAAAGGAAGAGTATAGCAGTGCTCACTATTGAGAGCAGAGTAATACTTGAGTAATTATTTTGACTTTCTATAGGGCAGACACAGGAGTTGTAACTCATGAGTTACATGAACCCTTTCCATTTGTCCAGCCCTCATGTCTCTGAGCCCTGTGTTTTGCCTCCATCTCCATCACGACAGCAACTTTTGAGTTAAGTCTTTGCTAGTCCCCATTTTCTCATTAAGCTACAGTAAGTTCCTTGATAGGAAGTGAGATCATATTTCTATATATGTGTTTTTAATCGTACTCTGGCCAATCATCAGCTCTTCACACTTATTCTATTTATCTTCTTGATATTGCTGTGCTTACCTGGATGAACAATATTTCACAACTGATTCCATTTTCCTTCTTGAGACATGGAACAGTGTAGTTTCCCGTAAATCTTCCCCTTGCAGAAGGGCATAGAATTTTTAGAACTTCCTGGATCTTCTAATACAGCAGACAATAGTTTTATACCATCCCATTAACAAATCTACCCTGCAATCAATATTTAGCTTTTCTAAATTCATTAGTCCCTGCGATAACTTCTTGTAGAGCCTCGAGTTACTGTTTCCAGAATTTTTATTGATTCACTAATCGTAACATTAGTGATTCTCCTCGAAACTACTTGCTATTAACATTTGTGTCCCTACGTTCAAGCAGCAGAGAAGACTTTAGGAAGTCTTTCTCTCAGACTAATTACTCACCTGTTTCAGTGAATCCTTACATAGAACTCAAACTGAGTCACATACAAATGACTTAGACCCAAGTTATCTTCCATGTTGTCCTCTCTACTTAAAATAATCAGCTCTAACTTTTGCCTCAGTGACTATTGGTGAAATGTCTAAAACTTGGCTTTGAAACAAGTACTGTCAGATTTTGTGGAGATGCAGAAACCTGGAGACAGCAATGTCTCTTGATCAAATGCAAGTATGAAACACACTTTTTTCTCCTCAAAATTCTTTCACTACTGCTTAGTAGGCATCCAGAGGTCAGGCTGGAAATGCAGATGCTTCAAAGCCAACATACTTTTGATTTCATCCATAGAAGAGGAGAAACTGGAAAGCTATACGAAATGTATACTTTTCATGTTTAAATGTTGCAGTATGTTTCTCAAAATATTTAAACAAGAAGGGAAATAAATCTCTGAAGTGGAAAGCTAATAAACATTCACATATGCATTTTGCTCATCTCTGAATGTGGTGGTAGTTTAGTTATTCCCTTATTTATGCAGTGGGACAAAGATCAGGAAAGATCATCAGTGAAAACTATTTGGCTGTCTGTTAACTTTCTTTACTCCTGGTTGTTTAACGTTTATTTTTAAAGTTATAACAAATGGTTCTTTTCTGTTTGGTAGGAAAGTAGGATGACAGATTGTGGGAAGGAAAATGTGAGCTGTATGGAAAGAGCAAGAGGAAGAGAAGGAGAGTGACTAATCCAACAAACCTGGTAATAGCAACTGGAGAGCAGAAAATGAAAAATGGCCTCTCCTAGTCCACCCCACCACGTCACAGGAGTGATATCCTACCCAGAACTTAATCCCAATAAAGTATTACCACAGCAGTGATTCTCCCTATCACAGGAGAGAAATTCAATTTATAACAAACAGTTATAACACTTTTTAACATTCATAGAACATGAAAGAAACATCAAAGAAAAGGAGCAAATAAGCTCCCTTTTCTGAATCTAAGTATAAAGATCCTGCAGGAATCAAAACAAGGCTCTCAAAATGCACCATAGCAGAACAAAAAATAATCTACATGGCCCTTTGTCATCACTAACACTCAAAGAGAACACATACAACATATTAAAGATAAAAAATGGGTCAGTCCAAGAACCTGATGCTACAATGCTATAAGTGTCTTGAACATAACTGGTACCAAATTAATTTAGGGAAAATATTTTTTAAAAATATATTGAATAGGCTGCAAGTCAGCCATCTGGAGACAGATGAAGTTACCTGGATGCATTTAGGGTAAGACACAGCAAAGGTAGAAGGATGGTTTGAGAACTCTGTTGAAGCTTGGTTTCCTCATCAGCAGCTTACAATTCCTTAGCAACCTTCTAAAATTTAATAAAGCCAGACATCTAAGAGCTCAAAGGCCAAGATAAGAAACTGGTCCTGTGTGGTACCCAATTATTTCTGCAAAGCTACTGAGCAAGGACGGGTGTCTATGCCACTTCCTTAGCACATCCCCTATCGATCCTAATACAGTGAAGAAACAATGTGCTTCCAAAGCAAACTAACTGCAGTATTGTCTTCCCCTGCAACTAAAATTAAATGGACTTCTAAATGCATTTTAACACACTCGAAGTTCTTGACTTCTTCCCTGCTTTTACCCCTCAGGGCTTAAAAATGACTGGCATGGTTTTTAGATTAGATACCCAGTACCTACCTGTGCTAAGCCAAAGCCTGTCCTGATTTAAACCCCAGGCACCTCTAAATGAAAAAAACACAAACAAACAGAGGCTCTTTAAAATTCCTCCAAGACATACCTTGCTATACAGTTAGTGGCCCTTGCCCCAACACCCAAGGCAAACTAAACCATAACAGTGAAAGTGTTTGCCTGGCACGTCCCCAGAATACCTGACACCATTTTCTGTTTTGCTCCCATCAGACTACTGCCTTCAGAGAATATTTGCTCCCATCTATTGAACACCACCATCTGATCTCATATTTTCTGTTTTACTGTTCTGCAGCTTTCACTTGATCTGAAAAGAAATGAAGTGAAATGCTTGCTACTAAAAGATCTCACTTTGAGTAAAATCGTATGTTTCCCCTCTTCGCTCATACACGGTGCATTAAAATTGAGTCCCATAAGTTTTCATTATTCAGGCATTTAATCATATGGAAAATGTGGTAATTTAATTAAAACAAGCAACATAGGTTAGATATCCCAAGAGATAGAAACTGAGAAAAAATGATCTAATTCATTGAGTTTCCATTTCAAAAATGTATTAATATCAGACCACAAGACCAGAGTTAGAAAAGAAAAAAAAAAAAGAAGAAAGAAAAAAACGCTGTTCATTTGCAAAGCAGTAATCCAACACTGAGACAATTTCAACTTAGGAAGCCAAAACTTACACCGCTCTGTCTCGTGTCTGCAGTGGGTGTTTGTCAGAACATAACACAGGCAGCAATTACTTGCTGTACTGCAGCAAAGCCTGGAGTTATTTTTTCACATCAAACAGGGAAGACATGAAGCGTTATTAGGTCAGACATCACTACTTAAGATGGCACTTGTCAGATGTTCATGCAAGGTTTTCAGTCTTCCTTGCTGTAAAGTGTGGTGTTTAATTCTTCCCAAAACTTATGTCATGTACCTGGCACTCGACTTCAGAATGATTTATCAGCCTGGTATTGGGAGGAGGGAAAACAGGGGGGAGGCAGATTCATACACACAGATGTTTGCCATTCTCTCTAAAGTCCATGAGACACCCACTAACCCAACTTTTTGTTTTTACATATTATTAAATTGCTGCTCTTCTCAGACTGAATAGTCTTTTCCTTCCCCTCCCTCTCACAAATCCCTCAAGCCACAACCTTAATTCCGAAACCTTTATTAATAGAATTTGTCCAAAACATACCTCAGGCAGACTTCCATCAGCTATCAGCATCCTAGAAGGCCTCAGACGTGCACATGAAGAAAGACTGCCAGGTTAGATTTATTTTGTGTAATAAAATCTGTTACTATGTGCAGTGTCAACACAGAGCATCTAAGTAGCCATTTGTTCTGTAATTCTGCCTTTTTTATTTAAATGGGCTCAATCCTACATTTTCTTTCCTTCCAAAACTCCAGCAAAAATTAGCAAAAGATACAAGCCTGCATTTTTCTATACATGATAGGAAAAACAGGAAAGTATAGGCACCCTACTCATCTGGCCTATGTCTGCATAGTTTCAGTGACATTTCCATGGTTTATATGCACTGTTGTAAAATACATCAACATATTATACACAAAAATACTCAGCTTCCCACACATTTTCTATAAACATGAAGCAATATTTTACCCTAGTTTTAAATGTCCTTTCAATACTTTGCATCCCTTCCTTTCCAGCATGTTCACATTTTCCAATTTCTTTAGTTCATGCAGGGCTGTTTTTTATTTTTGTAGGTTAAGCATCAATCTGTTAACACAAGATTGCACATCTTAATTTGATGAGAAAATACATATCATCCAACTCTACTTTTGAGCAGCAGGACACCCCGAGTCCCAGGAGCCTGGTCAGAATCATGTAACAACCCCCACAGAAGCTCAGAATGTCTGAACAGCCACAGATTTAAAGAGTTAGACCTGTTAATCAAAGTCTGCACACCTGAAGCTTGTCAGGTTCTAAGTTCTGAGTTCTAAGGAACTCCTTCAGCTTTAATTTAACCAGAATAAGGACGAATGGGAACATTTCTAACATTTGCTTTTCATACTTTCCTTTTAACAATCTGCATGTGCTTTTGGGGAGTTAGTGTGGTGGGTTTAGGATCTTTTTCAACAACAAAATCAAGGGAGAACAGCTAAAAAAAAAAAAAACAAGCAACATAAAACTTATGGATACCTACATACAGCTAATACTGGGGAAAAAAAAGTTAAAAAAGCATTTTCCCCCCCCTCATTCCTCATGGCAGGAGAGTGGAAGCAGCTTGGCAGGTTTTATTAGTCATTGCTCATTGTTGTGTGAAAAGCTAAATCAAAACAGCACTTCAAATTTAATTCTGTTCAAGTGAGGGAGCTTTGTAGAAATACGCCACTTGCAGAAAAATCCCTGGCTCCAGCCCTCACACACTGCCCTCTGCCCTCAGTGCCAGGAGAACCCAAAGGCTGTGGGATAACAGTCTGAAAGCAGCCTACAATTGTAGATGTTTGTTTTTCAGAGCATTTATCACCAGACATATAGCACGAGAAAGATGTGTTTGGCCTACTGGCAATCTTCAGGTTAACATTGTATGAATTATTTTGGCAATCCATCGAGATAGCAAACTTCCATCAGCTGGTCACAAGAGTGGAATTCACCTGACCTGGCAATTGTGGCTTAGATGAGCATTACAAGGTACAAATGACCATGAAACACAGGCTAACACTTATTTACACTGAGGGACTGATGCAGAATTTTGCCAAGTTTAAACTATGTGAGATATCCACCTGCCTATTTTGACTCGTTACTACTTCTGGTTTAAGGGCTTAGGGGTATTTTTTTCCCCTCCAGGGCTTCAAAATTTACACAATGGGAAGTGCTACCCATTTATATACTCATTATATTGCAAAATTCCCAACTAACTGATCATCACCAGGGAGTTGTTATTCATCACTGACACACATACAATCAGTTCAGCATGATTTGCTTTAAAAGTACGCTAAAGCTTGTTGTGCACTCATCTGGAACGACTTTTGAGATAAAGAACACTGATAAATTCTCACTTTTTTTCATCAAGAACGCAATATGTTTTGCCCAAGGCAAAGTGCTACTCAGTAGTCAGCCAGAGGAATGCCACACACTATAAAAGTTTTAAGTGTTAAGTCCTGAAAACTGCATCTTCAACTCACTTGAGCATAAGCAGCAAAAGAGGTAAATAGTACCACAAGCACCAGCTTGTTGGAGGCATCACATTGTTGAAACATTATGGAACACCATGAAGCTTATCTCCCAACTGGTTTAGGGTGTTATCTGCTAAATTGTAGATATAACAATTACTATATCAAAAAAACATTTCAGAGTCTGGCCCATGTTGATCTACAGGCCAAGTTAAAAAATATTTTAAGTAGGGTAAGTAATGTAACTTAAAAGCTTTCCACATTAAAAAGAAAAAAAAAAATTCCTAACATTTAAGAGGACTTATCAGCTACTCAGAATTGTAATAGTTAAATTACTAAATAAGCAGCAAGTAGATGACACACTCTCACACCTTTCAGACAACATCACAGTGCTAGGAAGGTAGAAGAGGGCTTTTGCCTTCTCCAGTGCTGGCAGAAGCAAAGCTGTCAGCACTATGACCCTCTTTTCCCAGATGGCAAAGAAAAAAAAATGAGAGAAAATAAACAAGGAAGAAGGGTCACGTATGGCATAATGCAGAGGCAGAGACTGATCACAAGGTTATGAAAGCACGCGAGAGTTGTGATGCAGCAATCAACCAAACACTTTAGAAACACAGAATATTGATGGAAGAATTGTGTTTTCATGGGCATATATCAAGCATACAGTAAAAGCCTTTTCAGAGAAAAAAAAAAGCTGTGACATAAAAAAAAAAAGAAATTAATGGTCAGAATTTCCACCCTTCCTTCTCTCTCTTCCACAGAGTATGCTGAGTTGGAAGGGGTGCAAAAGGATCATAGAGTCCAACTCCTGGCCCTGCACAGGACCATTCCCAAGAGTCACACCATGTGCCTGAGAGTGTCATTCCAATGCTTCCTGAACTCTGTCAGGCTTGGTGCTGTGACCACTTCCCTGGGGAGCCTGATCCAGTGCTCATCCACCCTCTGGATGAAGAACCCCTTTCTAACATCCAACCTAAACCTCCCCTGACAGAGCTTCAGGCCATTCCCTCAGGTCCTGTCACTGGTCACCACAGAGAAGAGATCAGTGCCTACCCTTCCTCTTACACACATGTGAGCACATATATAACGTCTTTAAAATTCTGATTCTTTCCTTTGTGGAAAGACATTTGTCACTAAGTCCTCTCTCTTCTCCAAGCCTAAGGCTGGACCTGCAGGCTTCTGCTCTGGAGTCCACAGTGCTGGTACAGAACTGCTCCATAACTCGTTATTTCACTAGCAGCTGATGATCTGGTCCGTGCCCTCTCTTTTTCCCATCCCTCACTGTATTCAGGACCTTTTACCTAGTTCTGCCTCAATCTCCACACAACACCACATGCTGTGTAGGTACAGAAAGAAGAAATCTGAACCAAAAACACAGAGACAGTGTTTGGACTGTTCAATCACTTAAATGCCAACTGCCATCAGGCTCTGCTGAGCTTTCCTTTTATTCCTGAAGATAGATTTTACACTAAGATGTAGTGGCCATCTCACAAAGCAATTTTGTCAATCTCATACATGTCTTCCAATTTGGAGAGTTTCTTGATCGTTGTTATGTGAAGCACTTTTAAAATGTCTTTTGTATGGAAATTTACTAGAAGAGGGGTAATTTCTGCTTTGTTAGGCATCCGGCTGTTTTACAAGAGAACTCATGGATTTAGAAAGCACTGCAAAGTTACAGGTTGTAACACAATTACTCTGTGCATTCATGTAATTGATGTAATCTTGAGATACAATTCAAATTATTTGTAAAATGACATTTAATTTAAAATAACCAACAAACTTTGCCTCAGAACATGAGGCTGAAATGAAAATTTCCGTTTTCAAATTGAACCATTTTCAAAACTCTTCATCACTGATGAATTTTAACTGAAGTCCAGCAGGCTGTTTGAGATGTGAAGTGATTCAAGTCTAGAGTATTGGTGCCAATTCAGGTATTACGCATCTGCCTTCAGCTGCCTTTTGGCCTTCACCTATAGTGGTATAAAAAGTAATCAACCTTTTGCCAAGTTCATCCTCACTGAAAGCTTCCTTAGAAAAGGGAATCCAGACATGAGTTAAAATTCTGAAAAACACTGTCATGATACTTTTCAAAGGAGAGGGCAGAGAGTTACCTTCAGATGCTCCAACAAGAGCATTTCAAAGGTAACTGGTGGAATTAGTAAGGGGTAACTGGGAACCAAACCATAACCTCTAGCTTAGAAAAATCAGTCCTAAAGGGATCAGCTTACAATGCTTGATAGGGAACATAAGCACACACGTGTGTGCATGCACACAGTGTACATCACTACTTCTTGCTCATAGTCCACTCACATTTTCCAATAGTTTTAGACTCCCACTGAGGTTTCCCCTTACTAGCTTATATCTAGAAGTAGATCATGTGAACCAACTCAGCTCCTACCAAGCTCTAACACGAAATGAAAAGTATTCTCATTATATAAGACACAGTATGTATACTTAAAGTATGGAATATGCTAACCTCAGTTGTTTACACATAGCTCCAACATGGGGGAAAGAATGTGAAGGTTAAATGTAACACTAAGTGAATTCCCAGTTAAGTCCATGTTCCTTGCTGGAACTGCAGAAATCTGAGAGAAATAAAGTGGTAATGGACCTGAAAGGTCCATTCAGAACACCAACAAAATCTCCCTGTCAGTACTGCTTTAGATAAGAAGCCTGCACCATCTTGTTGGGAAAAGTCGGAATCATTCCCAAAGAAGCAAAAACAGTACTTCCTTGTCTCCAATAAAGTTTCAGCCCTGCTGTGACATCCTCAGAGTGGTTTTCTCCGCCCTTCTTGGCAAGCAAAGGAGCTCATGTTCTCCCAAAGGCACGCAGCACACCTGCTTCAGAGACTCAAGTACTACAAAAGTTCCTGGAATAGCTTCTCTGAACACAGCAATAGACCATAGTTTGCATAAAGGAGATCTTAAAATGCAATCAGACTCAGCAAAACGAGAAATAATAAAGATAATAAGCTACCAGCACAATTCATCATACTGTATTACCTAAGCTTGCTGAGAAAATACGTAACCCAACTGCACACAAGAGAAAAATTGTTGTCCAGAGTCAGTGCTGACCTACATCTTCAACTGGCCATGGGGGATTACGTGGGGTGGGGATCAGCATAAAAACTGGCTGTCTCTGCCCACACACTTTTTCATGAGTTGGCTTCATCTCATCTGGAACACTTGGGATACTGTCTGGAAAGCAAAGGCAGCTACATATCACTTGTCAGAGCAGGAGCCATAAAGAGGAATGAATAGTAGTCAAGCACGCAAAAATCCTAGGTACAAAGTCCCTCATCACCTTTATTTTAGCCCAATCTATTATACAGCTATATCATCTGGACAAAAACTGTGAGAAATCACCAGTGCCAACTACATATTTTTTAAATGTCTTTATCATTGCAAATTGTTTCCATGAAAGTTAACTCTCCCTACACAACCCAACAAATAGACTTCAGAAAGATCTTGGAGATTGGACGTGATACGTCATTTCCTGCCTGTGAATCTCACAGTGTTATGAAGACATTATATGGACTGACTGACATATTCAGCTCTTCATAAGCACCCGGTATTGAATGAATCAAGTTAGAATAGTCAGGCTCTTTGTCTTCTCTGTGTATTCAGTTACAGTACCCAAAATGTGCAAAATTATCACCAGTAGCTTTTTCCAATAGTATCATAATAATGTCAAATGGTTCAGGTAAATGAAATAAATTACTTCTGTCAAATAAATTTCTGTTTCCTGAAAGATTTTGGGGTATAAGTTTTCTTTCCTTCTCTTCTTCCTGAGTACACCAACGTAAATCCCCTTGTTTCCAAGTCCAATGTACTATTTAGGAAAAATCATGTGTCTCAGATACCCATTCACCAGTGAGCACCACGTTTGATAAGAAAGTAATTTATAAATGTGAAAATTCTGATTTCTGAGATTCAAGGAGCTATGTTTTCTTTGTTGCCAAAGATATGCTGAGTAGATGGTCTGAAAGTTAAGCAGGTAAGAAAAGTAAACCCAGCACAAACCAGAGTCAAGGGGTAGTCTCTTCATTTATCCTTTTTTCCTTGCCTCAAGTACAGTATCGTTGTACAAACACATCGTGATCAGCAGACTATGATTTTTTTAATCGTAATTTTTATTTTTTTTAAAAAGAAGCTAATGTTTGCAAACATATAGGTAGACTCTTTCCCAGTAAGATCTGCCGAGAGTTAAATCTCAGCTGGTAGTTTTGCCACTTCCAGCTGGCATTTACTAGAACACAGCTCAGACAGATACAACTGAAAAAAAAAATATTTTATAATAAAGCAGAAGAAAAGAATGTAAAGGTGTCTATCTTGACTTCATTTCTCTATGATGGTTCACAGTCCACTTGATGTCCTACTGTAATATTGACTTTTCACCGTAAAGGACATGACTTCTTTTATTGCATAAGCACAGGATTTCTATTTTATACTTGCTGTAAAAACTGCCTCTGCCCACTCTTATAGCACCATACATCTGATAGCACCAAACTGCCTTCCTGGGTTCTCTGTGCTTTTAGTACCAGCTGTGACACCACTTTCTACTCCAAAGCCCATCTGCTCAAGCTAGTAGCTAATATCAGAATGCAGATGATTTCATACCTTTTGTATCCTTCACCTCAAGTTGTGAAACAAGGTAAACAGAAGGTAGGTGAGCAATTCTCAAAAGCAACAAAAGAAATATAGAGCTTTAAGATGACTCTCTTAAGAACTATCCAATTGACTTCAAATTTTTGGTGTTTGTTATTCGATACGCTTTAAAAAACACTCCTGAAGTTCAGGAGCAGAGGGCAAGCATTCTGAAATCCCAGACTGAATGGAGAGGTATCAAGGTTAATGAATGGAGAGGTATCAAGACAGGCTGAGATTTACCAAAATAGAATTTTTTTGAAAAAAAATCTCACTTTGTGTGAGTCATTCAAAATAGCAAGGTGAGAGCATTACCTGGAGACACATACGAGATGTCCTGTGCACTCCACTACTTACAGGACTGAAGGCCTTAAATAAATAAATAATTTTTACAGTGAGGGATAAAAAAAAAATAAATATTTTCATAATGCAACTTTGCGTTATCTTTTTCAGAGATGTGTTCCTTCCAGTTATTGGCAATGTATTCAGGTTTTTAAATAAAAAAGAGAAAAGGCAAGGTGGATCAGGAAGGTCTGCATACAACGTCTATTTAGAACCTGCACATAAAGGGAGTGTTCTTCCATGAGAACAATTTTCCAGTCAGCCCTCAAATGCTGCATTTCTCCTACTGTTCATTATCTTTCTGTGAAGAGTTACAAAACTTTTGACTCCAGATTTCTGTAAAATAGATTTGTGTGCCTCTGTAGTGTGCCTTTCCAGGGTACGGTACGAAGCCCAAAGCACCTTCGTTTTTCAACAGAGGGGAAAAAAATGACAACTACTTGCAAGTAGTTTAGCACTTCATTTTATATTGCACATCTGAAACAGATCACACTTTGTTTCAGAGGCGGAAGCACACTTAGACAAGGCTGCACCTGGTATATATTTGATGACCTTCTGTGCTTGGAATACTGCTGTGTTCATTAACAGAGACTCAAAAGGGGACAGTATTAAATTATTATATGCATATACACACACCCACATGCATGACCAACACAAAGTATAATTTTAATAATAATTTCTGTAATAAATTCAATGCATATCTGTAATAATGAAGATAGCATGAAATTAAACTTTGTGGGGCTGAAGAAAAGAATTTGTGGCTCCTGAAATTTTCTTTTGAAGGCATAAGTTGCTAAATTTAACACTTTATTTTTTCTCATTATTCCAAAGGAAGCAGAAAGCTGGAGTAACCCACGCAGCAAATCAAGCAGGCCTCCTGATATGAGTTACTATTTTATATGTGACACAGCGAGAGTTTCACATTTGTTATGCCTTAAACTTTAGAAAGCAATAAAGGATGAAAAGATTCCTCTCCTTCCAAAATAATTTGCACTTTAAAAATCATTGCAGATGTCAAGTTACGAAAAACTAGAAGTATAAAAAGAGGTTTGTTTGCCCATATCATTCAAAATCATACCCTGTAAGAAGGTTTCATTCTACCAGGTCTGTCCAACACAGACTGAAGAAAACAGCTCTAAATAATTCCCTAATACACAGTGCTTACTCTGTTGTGAATGAGGAGTCATTATATCTGTTCTGCTCATAGTGTCAGCAATTGTCCATATTAGGCTATTCTAATGAAGCCTGTCATTAGCATGCTGAGCCACTTCAGTAGCTTAGCACTTCTTTTTGTTTTCATTTTGTTATTTGGCATGTCATTTGCATTTCTATGAACTTCCAAGGGCTAAGCTCGCTGGGCTAGCAAGCCTCTGCTCCCGGGGCAAACTCAGGGGTCCACTGCAGCTCACACTGTCACCTTCCAGACAGTTCAAACATTTCAGTTATTCACAGTTAGGAGACGTGATGCAAGCAAAAAGATTAATTTTGAATTCTAGTACTTAAGAAAGCTTTTCAAGACCAGTTTAACAATCTCTAACAGAACATAACACTGGCTGAGCAGAGCCCTGCATTTTGAATTCCTACAGAACATTCACCTATCTCTTAATCCAGCCCATGTGAACCTGCCTGGAGCGATGTTACATATTGTACGAAACCATTTCAGTGGTGACAGACTAGTACTGCAGAGGGGAAAAGTTACAAACCCTCTTATCTCACACTAGTTGTAACATTCCCAAGGCTGTTAAAAAAAGCTGTCTGCTTTGGGGTAACCGAAGCATGGCTGGTGATCAGTTTTGTTCTGCAGTGGGATTGCCACATACGACGTGAGTCACCTTCCAGCCCACACACATTCCTGCCCTGACACAATTGTGCCTCTGGACAAAGGGACACCATGGATGTGACCTTCTCATTCAGGCCAAACAAATGCCACTTCTGGCACTCTCCTAAAGAAGTTGCACCTACATCTTATGGTCTGTGTGTAGCCAAATTTGTCATCTCCTGGTAAATAGAGCACTGTTTTCCAACAGCTTCATTTTATGCCTAGACGTTATTTTATGTATCCCAACTTTACTACCTCTATCCAATAAGATAAAAAAAGCCAAGCTATTTATTTATGTAAGTATTGTCTTCCTATGAAAGATCACAGACTTTTTTGCCATTTTGAAATAAAAACCTCTCCTTGAAATAGAATTAGACAACAAATCAGTTCAGAACAGATCTAAAAAAGGACAGCTTATTGCATAGATTACTGCAGAATGCTGCCTAACCTTTTCCATATCATCTATTCATCATGGCTATGGAAAGGGAGAAAATTTTGAAGAACATCAAGACTAGACAATACCACTAATATACAACTGCTTTTCTTCTGAAATCATCTGAATGACAGCTTTGAGTTTTTGTGGATTTCCACAATTACAACTGCATCTAAGATTCAGCCCTGTTAATCTAAGTTGAAAGAATGACCAAACATACCCTGTGAACTGCCAGCTGGGCTTGTTTAACTTTTATTTTATTAAAAGATGCTGAACACACTGAACTGACACTTGAAGGACACTGTGCCTTTGATTCTGGATTTAAAACCCAAGAAGCTCAGAACAAGAATATGTTAAAGCAAACGTGTTTATGAACCAGTTGAAAAGACAGGCTAAAGATGTGCCTACGAGACAGTGCATGAAATCCTGCACATGTTGACTGTTTGAGGATTAGCACAAATGATGTATAGAAGATGAAATTAAAGCAACAGGGAAATTAAAGCAACTTTAATTTAAAACAGATGTCTGGAAGATCTCTCCCTATGCATTTCCTTAAAAAAAAAAAAATCGCATAATGAGAACAACCAACACAACACTCAGGTAAAAACAACTGAACCATTCAAAACAAACAGCACCAAAAGATGGAAAAGAGTATGAAAAGTGAATGGCTTTTATGGGAGGCATGTCTGTTTTCTGATACATGGCACATAAATAAGCACAAACACCATAACTACATGCATATATCTATACACAGAAACCTTGTGTGTTACTCTGAAAGCTGTTCAAAACAACCACAGAAAGTATGGCAACATCGCCAGTACCAAAAGGCTGGCATGCCACAAATGAAAAACAACTTAGAAAGCTCCATCTTCAGCTCTCTCCATAGATTCTAAAATTTACTTCAAAATTTTCATATTATCTGGAATGTCAGTGTCTCCATGCTCGGGCAAGTGACCAGGACAGACTCAGAAAGTGCTCAGTCGTGAGACCCAAATCAGTTCTTGGGTAAAATGTTTTGTTTTTCATAGATCCTGTAAGAGTAATTAAGACATCTTGCACTCAGATGGTTTACACATCATATCCCTGCAAGCTCTATTTATCAAAACTGGTTTTTATTCCTTTGCTGGAAAGGTACCATATTGAAAAACTAAAGGACACGCATGTGTCTCTGCACGAAAACAAATCATATCCACAAAATTAAGTTTCCATGGAAAATTTTATAACTCTGTAACTACATTAATTTTATTATGCACCTTTGACCAGCATTTTGTTCGCCCACTAATTCATGTATTAGGATTACTTTTAACTTTCCAATTCCTGAAGTAAAACTGAACTGCAGCCATTTGGTTCTTACATCAGATTTTGAAATGATTGTTCAATCTCCCCTCACTTCTGGAGTTTCCCTTAGGACAGCAACCTGTTTAAGATCCAGAGAGGAAAAGCTGTCCTAGCCAAGATTTATTTCTTCTCAAGGTTATGTTTTATGGTTCATTATTATTCATATGACTGTCTCTCTAGAACCCAGGTAAGTGCCTTGTTCTGCAGCATCCAAAAGGAATCTTATGAAGCAGAAGTAGTTACAGGTCAAGGGAAAATTCTGGAGGTATTGCAGGGAAAGCAGCCACCTCCAGCAGTGACCTATCCATACCTGTGTTAATCACATGAGCCTCGTGGTTTTGCTGTGAATTGGATGCTTGTGGAAAGTATTCAAAGACTGCTTCCAAAGTGGGAACTGCAGGCACTGCAACACCACCTGAGCTGTTCCGTAACGCAGCAGGTGTTCTTTCAAACAGAGAAAGAACATTTCCCCATAACCACAACTGAAAGGGAGAAAGAGTTTTGTTTTTCTGGATTAGCTGGGGCAGGAGTAATCTAGTTCAACTACCTCCAATAAACTGAGCACTGATTACCAGATACATAAACGATAACATGAGCAGTAAAGAGCCTTGGTGTCTCAGCAGTCCAGGAGAACAAGATGTTGCTGGGCTGCTGAAGGTCAGAAGAGACACAGGAGCTGCCCCGGGCAGTTTTCATCCTACCTTGCTACTTTAGGTACAAATCAGAGTATTGCCACTGTTATAATGAAAAAAAAGTGTCACACCATCGAACGCAAAGGAAGTAATTATATGTGATGCACAGGAAAAACATACTTTTAAAGCTTTCCGTGAACTCAGGTCTTTATTTTAAGTTAAAAACCCAACCATAGTATAGTATAGTATATTCCCAGATGACAACTTTTCAACTGCATGAATACATTCATGAATGGTTACAACAGTTGGAGCATGCAGTGCAGTCCAAACACCATTTTCTTTATTTTAAACTAACTTTTCAGCAAAGATCTGCTCAGAGACTTAAAAACCCAAAGCATATCCTCACAACTGCAAGTAACAGCCACGCTAAAATGTTAAGCATAACCTTTTTTAAGCCACACAATAAAACATAAGGAGGCAAACCCCCACCTCTACTAATCTACGTTAGGATCAGAGTACAGACCAGAAGAGCAGCTGAATTGCTATTTGGCCATATTCAGACAAAAAGTGATTAACTAATAAAAAAAGCAAGTCACATAAAAACGCCACCAGAAGCCCCAAACTTGACTTTATTCTTCCCAAAACTTCCTAGAACCTGAGAGACATTCAAGTTCAAATCTGTACCAACATTTCAGAATCCAGCTTGATTCTAATTGATAGATATCACATTTACAGCACTCATAATGCTTGTCAAAAACATAGGCAACTATAAAAGCAACCTTACCACCTAAATTAAATACAAGCACAGTTATATTGAAATGAAGTAAGGGCAAGAAAAGGACAGGAAAAGCTGACAGTTAAAGCAGTGTAAGGAAACTTTCCCATTCCGGAAAAATACAGACAACACAGGCTCACAGCTCTTTTGATCTTCAAACCACTATTTGAAAGGAAATGCTGAATTACAAGTGTATTGAGTGTCTAAGTCTCTAATTTCACACGGAAAGAAGGATACATAAGAAAAATCAAGATATGAATCAAAGTAGCTCAGAAGTTTTGAGGGAAGAACTACAGACTGAAATGGAACTGTGGATTGTTATCATTTATTGAACTTACACATTATAAAACTGTTTGTTCTAACAGGGGATTGATTTGTACAAGAGGGGGTATACATGCCACATTGTACTCTATATATACAATAGGCGTAATCTGGGGGTTACCAGTGAGAACAACACACACAAAGAGGCCAGCATCTACTTTACAAATCCATGCTTAGCTTCTAAGTCTGATTTGGAAAAAAAAACCAAGTTTTTTGCTCCCAAATAAACTAGGTTTTATCTAGATATTATTAAATGCAACTTTACAATGTGAATTACGCAGAGTCACTGCTAGCAGTAGAACAAGAAATGCATTTTGAGACAGTGCAAAGCATTGCAGTTATTTTACTGACTTATTTCTGAAGTGGCAGAAGCAGGAATCTTGACTATTGTGTTTAATGCTGGCAAAAGGACAGATCATAGCTTGCCATAAATCTGGCCCAAAAAGAGCATAAAGTACCGTACGTGAGGACTCCCAGCTTGTCCCCATCTCTTGAGAATAATCATACACATTACAGGGAAGAAAGAGTAGAGAAAAGGGAAAAAGCAAAGGAGCATCATGAGATTGTTGCTCTCCTACTTAGGGAGTTGAAGGCTTGGGTGGATCCTGAATTTCACCCAAACACAGTCAACAATAAGCCACTCCATATTAAACATAGGAGTTCATTCCTTGGGGGACAGAGCTTGAGGTATTTCTTGAGGCATCTGAAATTGTAGTCTCCCTCCTGGGAGGCTTGGGAACAATTCAAACTCCATTTGACAAGGCTGCAAACTGACTATTAACTCAACAATAGAGCCTCTGAAAACAGCCGTGAATTAATGGATAAACCCTTCACAAGTTCACTGCAGCCTGAAGTGTTTCAGGCAAACTTATGGTCACTACTGCAGGCCAGAGATTTCCATTCACGTTTAAATAGGTCTTAACACTCAAACCAAGCAGAAGTGTAAGCAATTCCATTGAATAGCTCTGGAGTAGAGCCAATGTGGCCCAGAAGGTTGCACGGCAAGACACCCCTGTTACAATGTGCCATTAGCCAAGGCACCATCTGCCTCTCCAAGTACAAGTGAAGGCTCTGAGTGCCAAAGGCTGCCTGCACACCTCACACCTTATTTACCTGACAACCATCAGATGGAACCGAAACAGCTTCCAAACCTGTAGTTAGCAGTTCCCACAGCTATAAAGGCACACAGTTTAACCACTCGACAGGGATCTTCAAAACTAGCAGAAACAGAGGAAATACCAGTGCAAGCTCAGAACCTGATTGTCATTCAGTAGTTAGAGGGAGCAGAAAACCTGCACACAAAGACTGTTTGCTCTATTTCTGTAACAGAGACATAAACAAAACGTCAAACAATAAGAGAGGAAACTGGTTATTTGTGGCTCAGCTGCCAGAACAAAGCATGAAATCTTAACTTTCAGCTCCTTCTCCGCAGAGGAAGTTCCCTGAAGGGTAAAAGAACAGCTTAACAGAGTGAGATGTTGAACCCAGCAGCCCCACTTTGTCACTCTCATCCTCGCAGTCACAGAAAAGCAGGGACTTCCGTGCCAGCACTTGGCACGGAGACCGGGAATGGAGCGCAAAGGAGTCAGGCAGGCTGAGAGGAGAAGTGGGAGCCTCTAAAGGCAGCAGCCAGCTCCTCAGAAACAAAGCAGCTGGCAGGAGACAGTGAGATGGAGGAAGGCCGTGTTTGTCTGCTGAGCAGAATGACAAAAGCCTCGTCATAAACTCCAAAAGACAAGGATAGGGATAGTTGTGCACAAAGGAGAAGAAAACACTCCTACTACTGCTTTCAACAGCCCTACTAGTTCTCAGAAGTACTCCCGACATCTATTCAATTTTCACTCCATGTGTTCCATCTAATGGGAGCAGTATTATGTTTCACACTGAAGGTAATTACCTCTTGAAATTTTTGTGTACAAGGGGAGTAAAGGCTTTAATTTTCTGCAGGTGTCTTGGACACATTCCTTGCAAATGCCTTGACCTAATAGGAGGCACGCATTCCTCTTTTATGGGACTTCTCTCAAATTAGGATGGTTTATATTTGAGGGCCAAGCTGAAGCCATTTATCCCATCCATTAAAAGAAGACATGTATAATACATTTTACCATCACCACAACATAAACAATAACTGCTCCAATGAAACTGAATTAATACTGAAAACTTTATATCTCTAGTTACCAGAGCGCTGTAAATATTAATGGTTCAGATTTTTACAGCATGAGACCAGGAGGCTGCTTCCTCATCTCCTCATATGAAGAATTCTTGCAAAATCTCCTGGAAGAGTATCATCTCATCCTGAATTATGGAAAAGCTGTTGAAAGAACCGAGTATGTTGCATTCTTGTGCATTTCTCATTTTACTAATTACAAATTGAAAAGCCCATTTGTACAAAAAGTGTACCTTTATTATGCATTATCAAATGACAAATAAGTTGTATGTGTGCAGATCAGTCAACCTGGACCTACACTATTTACAACATATTCAGCAACCATAGCATAGATCAGGCTGGCATCAGATCAGCCAGTAGAAGACACTACAAACTCCATCAGCTTCCTAACTACTAATTTTTACATTAATCAGGACAGTAAAATGTTACTGTTCTTCTGTTTTTAAAAATTATATTGAAAAAATCAAAATACTGTCATTATGAAAATACTTTCCAGTTGCATATTTTACTAACTTACAGTCTCTATTATCAGACCATAAGTTGCTAATTAAACTTTTAAAGTTTCAGTGTGACATCCAGCTGAGTTTCACCAGGCAGAAGAGTCCGTGTACTTTGTAAGACAACTATATTATTTTTTAAAACAAGAACTGCTGCTAAACTATTCAACACACTGTTACATTCATAGTTCTTTAGTTATATCACCCAAAGAACCACAATAAAATAGAAATGAAAACATAGTCTGGAACACAAAACAAGCTCCCCGTCACCGACACTGGTTTTAGATATAAAGTGAAGAAAGAACAGTCCTGACAGCCTAAACTATACTTCTGTACCACTCAGCAAGCCAGATTCCAGAAATGTGTATTTCGTTATTACAAGGAATGAACAGACCTTTCCAGTCTTTCCAAGCACATTCATAAGCAGCCCATTAGTGGGGCCACTCCTTCAAAAGGTTTCTTACGCAGACCACCGCTGCTCTTCCACAAGCAAGCTGATCATCTTCAAGGAATTCACTATGCTGAAACCAAACTCTAGTTGCTTCTGTTGGAGCTTCTCTACTTTTCCTATCAATTACATATTCCTTACAAAAAGGATTGGAATTGGATCTCTTACACACTAGAAATCCATGCCCAGAATGAGGCAGGAGGGAGCGGGATCTCATCTGTTTTCCTCCATATGCAATTCTTCCTTTGATTGAAACATTTCCAGTTGGACCCTACTTTGACTCAGAAACATTTGAAAAGCTTCAGCTTTGACAATCCTTCACGTTCTGAACAAGGAAAAATAGCCTACCCTATGTTTATTGCTCCCTGCACCTTTCTTAAGTAACAGATTACTTTGCTGAAGGATGTAACGTGAGGAGCACCTTCTTTACTAAGTCATAGCTTTATTAAAGATTAGGAAAACATCCAGAAAGACTTGGAGCCTTTGTGTTCACTCTCACTCCACAGGTGCATTTTCCAGGTTTGCCTGGATTTGACTTATAATTTAACCAGAAATAACCCCTCTGAAGCACACTCACGCACTTCTTTTAGAGTATAAAGTACTTCCTTGTAAAAGTAGCTTTCCAACCTTAGTTGCTCTCAGGATTGGACTTGGATTTTTCCTTCTTACTGTCATACAAGTGATTGAACTTGTATGTTTTTTCTCAAGCCTTCCAAAAAAATGTGTGGCCACAGTCCAAGATGTAGAACAATTCATCTGCAAAGCTGAATGTTTCACAAGCCATCTGCAAAAAGGGCTTTACAAGGGGAACCATTTTGTTACCTTAGCCATACAGCAAGAGCAACAGCCATAATATAACATTCAGAAGGAAGAATTACAGCTGTAAAAAATGTTCACAATGAAGCCATAAACTATACAATGTGCCCCTTTTGAATTTCTTTACAAATACAGATTTTTTCATAAAGGGTTAACTAAGATTCACACATCTTTGGAGAGAATATGGGCCAGTTTGTGGAACCCCCATAAACCTCTGTGAAATGTTGCTTTTTTAATTTTTTTTTCCTCTCCCCACTGAACATGAAACTCCGAATAAAAATCATGGGGTGCAGACCCACGTGGATTGAAGGCAAAATTGCTGCACATGAAACCCCAAGAACAAAACACACCATGTTTTGCACAGCTCGTTAGGATGACATTATTGTAAGAGTTGGGACCATTTAGAAAAGCTCATCCAGAAGCCAAGAACATTCTTAAAGGGGGGATGGGAATATATGTTCCCGTTTGCCTTCAAGCCTAAAACAATCTTAATTAAAAGTTTCAGAAATGTTAAATAATGTTAATTTGCTGCTCTGGCAAAGTGCCTGCTACAGCTCTGCAGACTCTATAAATGCAAGTCTGCAGCACCATTCCTGAAACTCCTTCCTGAGCTAGTTAGGCTACACAAGCCTTTTGTGGTTGTGGATTTCTGACTTTTAAAAAGCTTGTGAAGTAAAGCTGCAGACAAACATAGCGTTATCTCAGGTTTGAAAGGAAGAAAGGCCCATGGACTCCTTCCTGACAGTGTTTCTGATAGAAAACTTTGCCAAGCAACAAAGCATCCTGCCTCTCTACAGCAGGATCAAATCCAGATGGCATTTATAAAAAGTACACTAAATCCTACATGATAGGGATATATCTATTCAAAAATTATTTTCAGTTTAATACATGACAGGACAAGGGGGCACATATGAATATTATAAGTAAAAATTTGATTTGAAGCAGATGTCAGGAAGCCTTTTTGCACACAAAGAAATATATTATGCAAAGGCCGAAGATTTCTGCAGGTACAAACACTGGACCCCTTTCACAAACAGTTGCATAACACATTGAGATGGAGTATGGCCAAAGAGTCAAAGACTAACTGATAAGTCCTTTAAGTACATTAAATACATTTGATGCAGCAGTACAGTGTATTTAAGACAATGCTGCACTGGATGTCACACCTTGGGCCAGCTATGGATAAAAGCACTTCTAAATATTTCCTTTATTAATAACTGTGAATACATTTCTGGTTTGAGGTTGATATTCACGGTTTAGAGCACCTTAGACCACTAATTTATGACAATTCATCTACATCCCTCTTCTCTCTCTCTCTCCCAGTTTATCATCTTCTTAACTATGTACACAGAGACACAAGCTGTAAAAGTACAGTGGAATAAGCTCAAGAAGCCTAAAAGAAAGTCCTACAAGAGAAGAAAAAGGAAATTTAAAAAAAAATGGGGAGAAAAGTTAAATTATTGCAAATTCAAAATCTGGACAATATAAAAACATAAAACCTCAACCCTCTCTACAGAAAGAATGATTTTTTAATTATTATTATTATTATTCTAGAGACAAATAGCTTTCATTCAGATCAAATTTATGCTATTTCAGATCAAAGGGATAAGAAAAGATTAGGAAAGTTTAAGAGAACAGTATAAGCAACAGGGAATACAGTGAATTCTTCTCAAATCTAGGGACCTGTATGTTCAGCAATATTCACAATCACAGTTTGCAACTGTAAGAATTTTTATTTTCCGTGCTCTGGCTCAAATGCATTTTAAACCATATTGGTAGCATACTGCCCCATATGGCAGCATTCCTCAGCAAACCTGAACAAGAACTAGGGGCCATATTCCTCATTTAATGGCCTGAGCAAGTTTTCCAGTGGGGACGAATGTGGTCCAAACAATCACTTCAGAGCAACGCTGCAAACGATTGAACTGAGTGGCAACAGTTTTTCGCAGAACTGCCATGTGTAATGTAAGCCTTAAAGCTTCTAGGCAAGTTTTTTTTTGCACACTAAGCACAAAATTAACAAGGAAATCTCAAGCCCTCTGTAAAAGTTAATCTTTCACAATGTTTATACCTGAAATAATATCTGACAATTCAACTATAACTGAATGTGAACACCTCTCATCTTTTTTTAATGAATAATCTGCCCTTCACACCAGAAACCACCTTCTGAGTTTTTGGAACATCAAAGACTTTATGAATTGGAGGTTATAAGTAATGAATTAGGATTTTAGAGCCTGTAAAGATTACCAATTGAATGCTTAAACGCTCTTGCAATTATTATAGCAGGTTGCAGACATTTAGCAAGGTTCACCTGCGGTAGGTCATTTATTCTTTGAGAGGAAACAAGAATATTCACTTAATGTTCCTTGTTCACCCCAGAAAAGGGCAAAAATGGCAGAGGTAGACAGGCATCCAGAAGTGCATTTTTTAAAAGAAAATCAAAATAATCTTAACAATATGTTCAGTTTCTCTGGGAAACAGTATTTGTCACATTACTGATCAGCAAAATGATCACATTACTGATTTGCTAGACCCAGATCTCTGCATTTAATGTGACTATATACCAAACTGAGACACAAAGTTCCACAGTATTTTATCTGCCAGTAATTTACTTGTACTTTGACTGAGGCACCCTCTTCTTCCAGATCTGTCCCATTCTATTCCACTCGTCCTAAGGCAGCACAGAATGACTATTTGGGAAGACCAAGACATCTCACACTCACACAGCTCCCATGCAGGTCTATGCTCCTCACACTTCCTTTCTTGTCCATGGTTTTCTCCCTCAGGTATCAGGGTGCTGGTGAACCAGCAAGAAGGGACTTGCCCAAGTAGCCTAAATGGATCTACAAACTCTAAAACCACTTCCAGATTCTCTAATGTGGACATAGGCTCTGGCTATCCAGCTCTGAGAATGTGGGGGATGGATCTGTTGACTTGTATTTTTATTTTTTTCCTTCAAAAACAGCACAATTTCTGAACATCATTTAAACTAACCCAACCCCTGTTTTAGAGATCAAGAATAATTTCTTCCATTGGAACACTAAAACAGAAATAACCACAAAATTTGTCATGTCATCAGTTAACCACTATCAGAGAGGTTCACAGATTTAGGGACTTTGAAATATGGTACTTGGTAGTTTAAGAACTATTCATCCCACTAACCTAAATTTATCTATTCTTAATAATCTAATTTTTTCTATTCTACCATCAGCCATTATCCAGTATAATTAAAATAAATAACCAAAACAAAAACCATAAAATCTTCTCTGAGAAGGAGATAGAGTATTTTCCTGAGAGACTTTGAGTCTGCAGAAGCAACAACAGTTAAGTGTTTTGAAAGCTTGAGTTTCACTCTTTCCTAACTTTTATAATATAAATGTGGAAGGACTTCTAAAGACTGAGCCTGCAAATCTATCTTTTATATTTTAATAAACCCTCCAAATTATGAGTTCTGGTTCTGAAGAGTCAACGTACAATATTTTCTAAGACTGCACATGAATCTGTAGGACTTATAATGCAAGCATTTTTTTATTATCTGCTTCCCTAATGAACAGAAACTAAAACAAATATGAAGTTCAGCAAGTACCTTTGAAATGGTAAAAATCAGACTTCAGAGAACAGTGTTTATAAGAGACCCTGATTTCTCTCCTAGTTAGCCATTTTATATTGTTATTAAAACACTGGAATCCACAAGTCGCTTTTTTAATCAACTATTCACAAATATTTTGCCCGAGTAGCCTGCCCTACTTAAGCATAATTTGGTTTATTATTCAGTCATATGATCTAGTTTTCAGCTAGTACCAGATTTTGCTTCAAGCACATCCATACAGAGATGAAATGAAAATACCATTACCTGAGATTTCCTTATTTGTTACTCTGCTTTTCCACTACCTGTACTTTCCACTGTGTCTGCAGTTTAAAGTACAACTTAAGCATAACTTTGGTCAAGCAACAAAATTAGATTTTGTGCTATTTTAGGCCACAGTCTTCACATTCCAATTTTTGCTCAGGTTACAAGCTAAATCCTGTGGGTAAGCCAAAGAAGGGCAATCTTGAGTTACGAGTTATGTGGTAAGAATCCTTAACACCATGTTGACCTATCCAAAAGATGCCTGGTCTATTAACCTAATAAAATTGTGCTTAAAACCATCCTTTTGTCTGTCTCCAATTACCTGCATGTCCAGATGAGTGCTCCGTTGTCAGTGACCCGCTGTTGTATTTCTCACTCTCTAATACCATGTGGTTTTAGTTTCACCCTATATTTGTCTCCACAAACATTTTTTTTCCTTCTTCTACATGCTTCATCTCTGCTTCTCCCTTACACTCGGCCTTCAGAAGCAGAACCATTTCTCAACAATGCCGCGGTGCTGTCGCACAAAGGGTTAGATGGCAGAGCGATGACATGGCGTTCTCGGCACGCCAGAGTTCTTTCAGATAAACCAATGTAAACAAAATAAACACCAAAGTGCATTTCGCATGACAACAAGGAAACTCAGCCAAGATTTGAAGGCAGTAACTAAAGGATATTCAATTAGGGAAAAGGCTAGGCTGAGTTACTGTAGTATTCAGAATCACCAAATATACTAGAACAGAGAATACTAATAGCTTCAAACATAGTGAAATGTCACAGCTAACAAATTTCTGATCTACATTTATAGTATGCAGGCCATCTCTACAGGGAGAGGAAAGATAGCTGTAGGTGATTTTAAGAAATGGCAATAGAGAAACATTGACTAAGTGATTGCATGTTCCAGACTTTAAGGGCTTCCCTAAGGGACCCTCACACTCAATGCCCAGCAGACTTACCAGAAGCATCATGGAAAAAGTCATCATAGGATGTGGTTATTGCATTCCCAAATTGTCTGGATCACAGGGATGACCCCTAATTAAGAATCTTCCCTTTGTAGGAATGTTTCAAATTTTCAATGAATGGCACATCCTGAATTCTGTTCACCTCTCATGATAGGTTCAAGTTCAGTAAAGGCCAACCCAGTGTTCTTTAGACACATTCAAGCTTCTACCAGAATATCACCTTGACACCACACGGGAGACTGCCATGACTGGTTTTACAGAAAAGGAAGTTTATATGACTTTAGGAGCCCTTGAGACAATGCACATCCCTGGCCTCCTGTGATTTCAGGCCTTGTAAGCCACCCTCACCATGAAGGTTGTAGTCAACTGATTTACAGTCTCCATACAAAATCAGGTCATTCGCAAATCAGACTTTGTTATACAGTGCACATGAAATGTTATTGCTAGTCACACCTGTCTGGAGAGAGAATTCTGACAAGCCAGCTTGCCAAATCCAGTATAGTTAACAGAGCCATCGACACCAAGTGGCATTCAAGCTAGGACAATATGGCTGAGCCCAGTTTTACATTTCTGGAATGCAAATAAAACACAGTTAAGAATTGTTGGGATGGGTTGTGGGTTGGTTTTGGTTTTTGTTTTTTTAAAGTCTTCTCCCAAGACCATCCTACGCCCTTGAACACTTGAAGAGTACTGTAAAGTAATGATATATCACTTCGTTCCCATACTCATAAAAATAAGGTAAATGTCACAGTAAGATGTAAACACTCAAAAAAACTTAAATCTCCACAAACAAGCCTTTCTTCATAAACACAGTAACAGGCACACTGGCTCTCTCACATACTCAGAAAAGAAGTTGAATTAATTTCATTACAACTTTGAAAATAGCTGGATATTTCCAAGTGGCAATCGGAAGTTTAAAACTGCAGCCAGTGACACATTAGTTGCCTCTCAGTGCAACAGACAATGTGTCTGTGGTTTCTGTACAACCGGCAGGGCATCCTGGCATCCTACTGAGATTCCTACGGAAGGAGAGGAGTTGAAGGAACGCAGCTGTTGACACAGGGGAAAATGTCACTGATTAAGATTTCAGTGCTCTTTTGTTTTGTGCTGCACTTCAGAATGGAAGTCACACACATTTAAAGCAGACCAAAGCACTCACTCCCGAACCACTATCAGAGCCACTTCCAGAAGCCACATGTCTTGGGAAATCCAGAGAGGTAAAATAATACCGGATTGCACCTTTGTTCTAATCAAAAGCATCAAATCTTTCAGAGCCGTAGCAGCTTATGAATGAGAGAAGTCTGTATTCCATGCCAAGAACAGTTATTAATTAGAGATGAAAAAAAAAACCCTGTTTACTTGAATTTGAAAATGGAGTGTGACGCATTTTTTCTCTCCGCACAGTGTGCGAGAGGTGACTCTTCCCGTATATTCCCATCTATTCCTCAAACCTCTTGATGAGTGGAAAGAATAAGTAAACTGGAAAATGGATCAAAATTCTTATTCAAATAATACTTATATTTGGAATCCTAATGATCTAAAATATTCAGGCAACAGAGGGAAAAAACACACACAAAAAGGTTAAGTCAGGAAAAATAATTGTTATTACCACTGTTCATTTGAAACAGAAAATCCATGTGCGTTTCCACAGTTTAGTTTTTCCCGCAAATGGAAAAATAAATCCCCTTTAGTCAAAAGGAGATCTACATTTCTATTACATTTATACTTCTGATGGAGGAGGAAAAGCTGCAAGAGATGAGCTAGTAAGGATAGCTCTATGTGTCACCCTGACAAAAGGTACAGGTCTCACTTCTAGGCAAACTTCACACTACATAAAATAGTCCTTTCAGAAGTGAAGTTCTCCATCTACCTATTCCTTCCATCAAGCAGGACATATATATTAGTATTTCAAGCAGAAGTGGCAGCCATTAATCTTGTTAACCATCAAATCTGTCAGTCATGCTCTTTTACCCTCAGCTTCTGCTTTGAAGAGCCAGAACGCAACTTCCCAGAAACAACAATACTCATAACCTTTAAGAGTATGTGGTGTGAAAGATGTCCGGTATAAAACATTCATGATTTCTAAATAAGAGGCCTCCTAAACTTTCCTGAACAATCAGAGAAGTTCTTAGTATGCACAAGTTCCACGTAGCCCCTACAGTATTTGCTCAAGGATCTGCACATTTCATGCCTGAAACCAGGTCAGAGAGTTTTAACAGAAGACTGCTTATGGTACAATTATTGCTCTGAGCAGTGTAAATCTGTCTGAAAAGACATTGATGATTCATTAAAACACATTTTTCAAAAAAAAAAAAAAAAAAGTAACAGTAAGAAAAATATGTTTAGTTTTAAGACTGTAAAGCTTTCCAGAAGATACAAATACAGAATCATGTTCTCCCTCTTTCACAAAGAGACATAAAAAGAATTTGCTTTCTTTATTTGTTATGGTCAGTAAGGCTTCGTCTCCATGGAAAGCATAAATTCACTGCCTCCATCTCTGACAGAACTTGGGAAAGCATGAATTTCACATAGAGAAATCATTAAAAACACAAACTATGGCATAGAGTTCAGTGGGTCATCTAGAGACAGGTTTCACACTTCTGTGTGAAAGGAAAGAAAGATCATGCAATGGAACATGGAATGGGCCTCAAGCAAGAAATATGATCTAGAATAGCATGCACTGGCTTCATAAGACAATGAAGGTGCTCAAACCAAATTTCAGAGTATTTTCCGAGCTTAGTAAGTTCTAGAGCCTCAGGAGAAACACTCAGCCATGATTTTGCAGCCAATTACAAAAACTACTCTACTTTTGTGGAATTTAACCACTGAGACCAAGGCAAAGTTAGTTGTAGCAACTTTCTGGAGTAAAAATGTTTTCCAAATGATGTACATGAACTTCTCACACAAATGCCAGATTTTTTTTTACATATTTTCTTCATTTGTTTGTTTACCGGGTTTTGTTTGGTTTGGAAGTTTCTTTGTTATGTTTTTTTTTGGAGGGGTTATGTTTTTATTTTGTTGATTTGGATAGTTTTTTAGATCAATGGCCCTAAAATAAAAGCAATAATAATAAAAGGAGTTGTCAGAACATCACTTCCTAACATAGCAATAAAAAATGAGAAATCCAAAAACCAGGCTGGTTTTCCATTACCTTCTCAAATGAAATGGCACCATTTTGTAAAACATAAGTAAAATAATGTATGAGGGATATACATTCCATTGCTTCCCTGACAGCACCTACAAAGTGGAAAAAGTTAATTTCCATTAAATAAGGCTTTCCTTGCCAAACACATCTCGACAACTATCCCAGGCTCCACTAATCTCACTGTCACTTTACAAGCCTCAGTGTGCTTTTGGGACAGAGGCTGTGGCACACATTCTGGAGAAAACTCAAAGTTGATGCAAAAGGAGGGATGTTACAAGTGGGACCCTGGAGACTCCACCCTCTGGAATACAGCTTTGCAGCCACTGCCATCTAGTCAGCATTGCTTTGAGGGAAGATGAATCTAAGCTATAAAAGTTCTAACTTTAATGTCTTTGGAAAGAAAAAACCCAAAGTTTTACTCTTAAGAAAATGCTTTTCTGCCAAACTTTGATGTCCAGTCTCAAAGTTCAAGGGTTCAAATGAATGATTTTGAAATCCCATGCAAACCTATGTTGAATCTGGAGATTTTTCCCTTAGAAGTTCCAAGATTTGAAAAGTCATTGAAATTCTGTGTGGTTATGATTAAAAAAAAAAAAAAAAGAAACGTACAATAATTTTCTTCCTTTGCCTTCATCACCATCCATTCTCTTTAGTAAAATGACTTCACAGTGAATTAAAAGAAACCTCACAGATCACAGGCTGCCTTTTCTTGAGAGCAAGAGGAGTGAGAGGAATACTCCCTGCCACAGAACAGAGAGGCAGCCTGGCTACAGCAAGTCTGTCTCACTTGGGCTAACCCATTACGTGATCAGGTCCACTGAATTTCCTACACTTCCCTTCCCAAGGCCAAAATACAAATGGTAAACTCTAATTTCACTACAGAGGCAAAAGAATTACACTACTGTGTGGTAGTTTTGCTTTTTCTTGTTGTGCCCAAAAACAAGAAAAAAAAAATACACATTCTCAAAATGGTAGGAGGAAAGCAAGCTACCCCTTAGCACACACCAGGGGCTGGGAAGGGAGTGGGGGTCCCTGGGTGCCCTGCTTTTTGTCCCCTGCTATGAGAGGGCTCAGCCTGGCTGCTTGGTCCCAGCTCCCACATGCCAGTCCCAGCTTCTTTTATCATAAGGCAAGCTTTTGTAGGAGAGTATTAACCAATATTAATGAAATCTTGTTTTCAGTGTACAGCTCATCCTGAGGAAATCTGGTCATAACACATGACAAGTTAAGGAAAAGAAAGAAAAGACAAGCATTGTCCCATTGCGTTGCCCACAGTGACCACACTGAATTGCACACCTGAAACAAAAATCAGGGATGAGACTTCACATTTGAGACTTAGGCT